>JADRCC010550433.1:0-15258 GCA_019843855.1 Hylomyscus alleni
TTATTTATTTACAACTCCATATTAAGTCCCTCCTCTTGGATCATGATAGCATCTAGAGTTCATTCAGAAATCTCTCTGTTTACAACTTTAAAAAAATGTATAGCTAAAAAAAAAATAAATCTCGCCATTATACTTAGGAACCATGACATTTCTTTAGTATTTCAAATTCAAAAGCTTAGGGAGGCAGGGCTTCCTATTGATGGAGGTATAGACAGCAGGTGTCCATGATACACGATGAACTTGTACCAACATGGTCTTTTACTCCTCTTGTTGCCTCATCTACTTTATTCCTCCTACACCAAAGCCCAGATTGGTCCTGCAAGGATTTGGGATATGGCCACAAATGATTGCAAGTGTGGAGTAGATGCCTGAATGAAGACAAGTATTTGAGTACTTGAAACTAGAGGAAAACTTTTCCCTGAGGAGAAGATGGAAACATGAGCACACAAGTCGGTGCTTTTAGAAGCTTATCTGGCTTTGGGAGCAAGGCAGGATTATGTGTCTTGGGTATATCTTGATTACAATGTCCAAGCATTATCCCATCCTTAAATGCTCATGATAAAGTAAGCTATGTTCTGGGGTAATGTAAGAGTGGCTTTCTGAACTCACATTGACCACACCCAAATTATGAAATGGAACCAGCGGATAAAAGGAACTTTCCCAGCCTAGATGGCAAAAGAAGTTGGGAAAGGCCATGGTTCTGGTAATGTACATCAGAGATATCAACTATTCAAGAGGGAAGTGTTTTATTTAGCATGCATCAAGGCTTAATCATTAGTCTCAGCTGCTTCCTTCTAGGTCACTCTCTGCTCTCTAGTAGTGATATATGGCTTAGCTACAGGATACAAAAACTTTGCATGAGGTTCAAGTTCTAGGCTTTTCCTCCTTCCTTACTAATATGGTCATATCAACAACGTACAAGCCTTCATTTCCCTACTTGTGAAACTTAAAAGAGTAATGCTTGTCTTTCACGGAGACTATAAATTAGTTATATATCCAGCACTTAAAATGGAGCAGGAACTCATTTCAAGTCAGGTACTGGTACTACTCTTTCATAGCTAAAATGTTTTTTTTTTTTTATATTTCAACATAAGTTCTCAGGATATTATTGAGTAAAAACGAATGGGTGCTCTGCGTATTCAAACCATAAAAGAAATGTGTGTGACAAAGAAATGATTAGTGCTTTCTCCATGTGTTAGCCTCAGTCAATTCCACTCTTCCTATTATTACTGACCAACTGCATGATTGCCTGGTCCTTAGATTTTGTTTTAGGTGTGTGCTACCCTCTTATTTTATAGGTGAACTTGTACAAAGCAAGCTAGAGTTTGGATGTGGAATGCTCTCCCAATGTCTAGATTTAAAAGACTTGGTCCCTGGCTTAGTAATATTTGGAATGGTTAAAAAGATGAAAGGGTGGGGGCAGGTAGAAAGTCTTCACCTTTGAAGATGTGACTGGAACATGATTATGGGTTTCTAGTTCCTCTTTCTCTTCCGAGACATGAGCTGAGGGGTCCATAGGCCCCTGCTTTGATGCACTGAAGGGACCACCAGTCTCTGCTATGATTCACTGCCTCACTATTGGCCCAAAGCAGTGATATCAGTCACTGGAGATCGAAACCATGACCACTGAGACACAAAAATCAAAGACTGTTTTTATAACCTGATTATGTCAGGTATTTGTCAAAGGGACAGAAACTTAACAGCAGGTTCTTAAGAGAATTGTAGCATGGACCAGACCTCTTTACTCCTCATACCACCCTTGGCTTCCTCCTTTAAGAGCCTACTGGGATGCTGGCACACAAGATGATGACAATATAGGGATTTCAATGTAATTTTAGAAACAAGCTACAATTAGAATAAAGAAGGAACCAGCATCTAACCTGTCTGGTTATATTTATGCATGAGTTTCCAAAAATCAAAGAATATAATTATCCAAACCCTTGTTTTCTTTGTCTACTATGCTATTTTACTTTTAAAGTTTAAGTTAAAAATCACCTTAGGAGGTCACTTTTGAAGGTTGCTCTCCAGGGTCGCCTTCAAGTTCCATAAAACTTCTTCAAAAAGAGAAGAGAGAACAGGAGTTAGGTAGACTTACAGAAATGTTAATATGACCACATCTACCACACTGTCTCATTTTTCCTTTACTTTCTTAAATTTTTTAAAATTAATTATTTTTATTTTCATTATTTTTTTAAATGGAGTCTTACTTGTTCCTTAAACTAGTGTCACACTTGTGATCCTCCTGCCTTAACCTCTCAAGTAGTCTGGCTTACAGACCTGTGCTGCTGTGCTCAAAACTAAGTCTGCTCATCAGAGCTGAGGCATAATTTTCTTCTCGAGATGTTCCTCCATAACACTGAAGTAAGACTCAAGATTTTAACAATAGTTTATAGTTCTCACAAGCAATGCATAGAGCATTTACGGTAAAAAGGAACACTTATGCAACACTAAGCCCTGGGCCTTATCCAAACCTTTAGTAGCACAAAGGGGGAAGCAGCTCTGAATGTAATAAGTATAGACAAGAAGGTAACATTTCTGAGCTTAGACTTTACAGGTCCAAATGGAGCAGATAACAAACTTATGATGGCATAGTTTATATTTTGCATAAGGGGACTTCCCTAGTGAAAGAGAACAAAGGAGTAATTATTCTGTCTCCTTGCTTTGGTATATTTTTGATGTGACATTATTAGCTATTTTTTATTTTGCATTCATTGAATGTTTTACTTATTACTTTCCTTCCTGTTTCTGTTAATAATCACGAGGAGGCAACAGATTCAAATAAAACTTCCACAAAAAAGAAATGTAATAATAAAATAAAATTATCTTTGAGTTTTAACAATGTTTGGAGAAAAATCATATTCAGAACACCATATAATCAAATTCATTATTTGAAGCATATCAAAGATTATTAGATGAGCCTCAAACAGTCCTTTATAACGGATCTTGATTTATCATTTGTTGAGTATAAGAAGCCAAAGATACTCCAGGAAAACATAAGAATCTGTATTTAAATAAAATATAAACACAACTTTTAGGCTTCATAGAACATTAGGGCCCAGCTATGTATGGTTAGGTGTGGTTTTCATATCAGAATTACTCTGAAAGTTTTTTAAAATATCTGCAACCTTAGCCTTGGTTTTTGGTATATATGCCATGGAATGTAGGAAGACCAACAATTCTCCACTGTATTTTGAAGCTAGTAGATAATAAAGCAGTTTTCTCAGATTCTGGTTGTGTGTCTATGTAAACTTGAATTAAAGAATAACAGCATTTGGGGGGCACAGAGTGAAAGACGTATGAAGTATAAGGAGAGGTCATGTGAGAACCAAGCTCTGTCAAATCCAAGGACTATTAGAAAGCAGGCTGAGAATATTAGAAGGAATCTAGGCTAGATGACCCTCATGGTGGCCAACACACTGATCCTGAGAGTTCTGCAGCTCATGTCCAATAAGAGATTATCAGTTATTTTATCTATCCTCTATGAGCTACCCAAACTCAAAACCAAACACAGCACTCATAACATTCATCATCAGGACCAAAACTTGTCTTCCAGGTTTTGATTCTGCATTCTTCTGCCTTCTTATGATGGTCCTGAGATTTTTAAAGCATATGATAAAGATATCAATGAAGTGCTCTCATACCAGAAAAATTCAGAGAAATTAATTCATATATAAAATGTAACTTAACGTAGAGGGACTTTTATTTCAATAAAATATAATGGGTGCATTTGTTCCATTTCACTAGTTTTCAGGAGTGTGGTCATTATCTACAATTAAGCTGGCAAAACAAGATTAATCTCAGTGCTTACGATCCTCTGGACATGGAGCGAAGGATGAAGTCCACTGCATTTTCAATGATCTCAGAACCCAGGATGCTTAAGAATTTGGGGAACCCTGGCTCTGGATTTTTACTGGAGTCATCGGGCTTGTTGTCTGATTTCTCATCTGGGTTGTCATTATCATTTGGGTTGTCATCTGTAAACAAAAGAAATAAACAGAAAAGAGATGCAGATGTGATTCTTAGCAACAAAAAAGGAAAATGTGTTTCTCACATAGGAGCTCTTGAGCTCCTAGCTATCCATCTGGTACCAAGTTATGCCATTATTACACCTTCCAGTCTTTACAACATTATCTCATTTAATTCTAATCTCAAAACAGTTTCTGTTTACCAGCTAGTTCTGGGACTTGGGCGTGTACTGGTATCCAGTCAGCCTAGTAGAGTGAGGTGTTAAAGAAAACTGACTTTTCTCAGAAACCACAAATGCTATGAGTTCTTCAACCAGTGTTGGGTTTAATGTTAGGATGCCCCCTTCTATGCTGAGATTTTACTTTGCAGGGCTTGTGAAAGTCTTGGGCATATTGTCACAACTCTTGTGAGTTCATGTGTATCTTCCTAAAGTGTCTGAAAAACAAAGTTTTCTGATGTTATCAACCATTTCTGGCAACTTCTCTTCCATGATAATCCTTGAACCTTGGGGAACAATCATGGGATATGAATGTCTGGTTTGGGAGTGAACACTCCACTGTCTTGTTCTCTGCATGTTGACAAGTCAGAGGGTGTCTCTGAGTTAATTGCTATCTGCTACAAGTAGAGGCTTCTCTGATGAGGATGTAGAGACCTGTAAGAGCTATCTACAATAATTAGTCTGTACAGTTAAGGAGATAGCTAATGTAGCTAATGTCAGTGCCAGTCTTAAGATACAGAAAACATAGGTGCTCAATGTAATGTAGGTCACTAGTGTTTCCATGTGGTTTCTGTGCCAATGGTAAGGGAAATAAGGAAAATAAAATCTTCATGGGTACTTTCCCTGAGCACATACCTCTAGCAGAAAGTTCACATATATTGTGTTCCTTTGATATCACAATTCTATGAAGTATGAAAATAACTAAGCCAATTTAAATTTGAAGAAATGAAGTTAGACAGAGATTTCAATGCTGCTTCTCAGAAAGAATTGCTA
Organism: Hylomyscus alleni; assembly: GCA_019843855.1. Taxonomy (NCBI): domain Eukaryota; kingdom Metazoa; phylum Chordata; class Mammalia; order Rodentia; family Muridae; genus Hylomyscus; species Hylomyscus alleni. The sequence goes on from JADRCC010550433.1 coordinate 4,958, forward strand.
GGTTATAGAAATATAATCAAATGCCATCTTTGTTTGATATCAAAATCTAAATTTTTATAGTATTCTGTGATAAACTGTGTTCTTTGTGGGAAAAGTATGCAACTTGTACTTTTTTATGATAGTGAACAGAAGATAAATGATAAATATTTTTGTCATTTTTATAACATTTATTTGGTTTAAAAAACAATAGTTTTACAAATGCCATGTAATTTTTCTTCCTGGGTAATGATTTAAGATTTGCAATTTCTAGTTTGCTAGATGGAGATACTGAAATCTTTAGGGGCTAAAAGGCTGTGTAAAATCAAGAGAAAGCAGCAACCCAAAGGATGGCTATAGAGCTCATTCACCCAGTCCTTGATCAGCCATGATGGAGGATGCACGTGCTTCCCTTGGCTGTTAATGTTCGTCATTTTCATGATATGAAAAGGCCTTGAAGAGTGGCATTAAACTACAGTGTGTTGTCTTCTCTCTGAATCCAGATAATATGGTGAGATAGGACCTTCCCTTTTTCATTTTGTAAACAGGACTATAATATGGCCAGATTCTACATAAAATTACTTGGTGCTAGAAAAAATGAATTTTAGAAAAGTCCATTTAATTGTCATGATCTCCTTTGTTTAAAAATCGAAGAATCTATTTTGTTCCTCATTCTAGAAGTTTATAAAATTTAAGATCAATACTAAGCATTGCTTGTATAAAAGCAATTTAAGACACACAACAGTGTTCTTTATTTATCCTGCATGCCCACTACAAGTTTTGATTCATAAGGTCTCAACTCCTTAACACTTCAGCCATAGCCTCATTTGAAGAACGTGTAGCTACCCCTCTTCCCAGGATGTCAAATGATGAAAAAGCAATGTGTAATCTGTGCTATATACAAAATTAGAAACTACTAGTAAAAATGGCATTAGATTTTGTAAGCATTTGTAATTTACTATGGCATAAAGAAAGATTTGATTGACTGCTTATTCTGAGGCTTATAACAGGTAATAATCAACTATTCATTCATCTGGCAGTTGAGTTTTTTATTTAGAACACAGTTTGCTTTGGTTTGGTTTCTTTCAGAATGGAATATATACAGAACTTTTTTACTCAAGACTTAAAATAAAGGTGGAAATTCTCACATAGAGATCTAAGACCAAAGTGCCCAGAATGGGTTTATTTCCACTGTGAGAAGAAGCGCCAGATTCCTTTTGCAGAGTTTCTGCCATGCAGTCCTGTTTTATTATCTCCTCATAGACCTTTATCCTTATCTTACTCCAAGCTGGGGCCACAGTTTCCAGGGGAGAACTGAGATGCTCTGGGAAACTAAACAAACTACCTAAAGTCACTTAGGAAAAAGCAACTGAGCTAGTGTATGAATTCCATCTAACTCCAGGATACATGGTCTTCATGTTATATTACATTATCTTCATAGAATGATTCTCCAAGGTTACCAGCTATGTGTAAAGCAAAAATTTCCTACACAAATAGGAGCCCCTCCCTTTCAATACAATAACAGCTTTACTCACTCTTAATGTAATACTAAATACTAGCTTTTCAGCACCCAAGGAGGCAGAGCTTAGAGTACAGAAAGCTGGGGGCTAGTCTCAGTCTTTGAGTCACATGCATATTTATCAGCATTAGTGTGTGTTGTGCAATGTGGTTTAAGGTTCCACAAACTTATTTTTCTTTTTGCTTTCAGCAAAATATTAGTTATGTACTTTTACAAATTAGACTTAACCACTGACTTTTAGTTTCTTCATTGGAATGTTATAAGGATGAAAAGTATTATGTATGTATTTATGTGTATATAGATATATAACCATTATATATATACCACCTCTCAGAGAAACAAACCCAGAATAAGTTAACAGCAATTTATCTATGGTACCATTAGTGCTATTATTAACAACAGCAACACAGTTATAATAACTTCATTTTTCCTTTAGCATTTGGAATATTATGAAAATGTAAAATGCTATTGGAAAGTCCAGAAATCTCAACTCATATTGTCTAAATTAAATATTTTCTCTTTTAAAATATAATAAAGAATAGGCATTATTTATATTTAGTAATCAGCTGCCTTTCTTAACTGAATGTGATTATAAAATTCTGTGCAAATACAAGAAATATATAGAATTCTACATTTTACAAAGTGATTATAAAAGCATGCTCATTTTATGTGGTAACATCAATAATTTTGTTATTTTTAAAGAGTTATTTATTTATTTACTTATTCATTTATTTATATTATGTATATAAGTGCCCTATCTGTATATACACCTAAATGCTAGAAGAGGGCATCAGATCTAGATCACACTGGGGATTGAACTCGGGACCTTTGGGAGAGCAGACAGTACTCTTAACCACTAAGCCATCTCTCTAGTCCCTAAATGTGTTATCTTATAGGCAAAGAAATTAACACTTAAAACTGTACTTATTTAACTAGTTTCAGAGGTTATGATGTGAACTGAAAATTGTTTTTACAACATAAATCTCACCCTTCCCATCACTATGTTGATAACTTTAGAAGCAGAGTCAACACAGACATTCCTGGGTGCCTCTCTGCCCTAATTCTTTTGCATTGTTCATCTGGATTTCATACTGATGATCTGGAGCTGTGAGTTCTGCTAGCTTACATGTGAAGGGGCCTGTTGTCAAGTGGTTATACATCCTGCTTTCTGCCATACCCTGAACACAGGCAAGTCAAGAATTCGGTCTTCTGCAGACAAAATGTTGAATTGCTAAATGAAAATGCTTATGCGCTCTCAGTCCTCTATGTGCCTCCTGGGGACACAAGAGAAATATATGCTTTGTTGCAGTGGGAAGAACCTAGGAAAAATTTCGCAATTAGAGACACTTTCACTTGTGCCTGTACTAAAAATACTTGCCCTCCACCAGCTTAGTTTACTAATCTACACCAATCAAGGACAATGAAAAATGGGGTGTTTATTTAGTAGGATTATTATGAGAGCCTATTAAGTGACAATACTTTGCTACTTGACCTCCAAGGTCAACTAGTTCCTAAGGGAAATATCTGGACATGTCCTGTAGCTCTGAAGAGTCACTGTTGCTCAGGGAGGCCATGGAGGCAAAACTGAAGTGATATAACCACTGTCTAGTTTACAAACAGGAGGATCAACATAGAAGAAAAACCTTCCTTAGTGCTTCCAAGTGAAGCCGTGGTCAAGCAAGGCCTTTGATGTTTCAGCAGAAGATGAGACAAATGGTTTGAGGAAAGCCAAAGGAGCCAGGACAGGAGTTCCTCTGGATTCCAACAAACCACTGAGGATCAGAACCTCAACTGGCCTTGATTACAAAATGAAAATGATTAATTTGGGGCACTGGAATGATCTTAAACACCTGACAGGAAAGCACAGCCAAAGACTAAGGCGTATGTAGGTTAATTGTCCAAGGAATCATACTCATTGATGTTAAGCTCAAGTGTATATGAAATGTTGCTTAGACAGCCATTTCTCATTGATGCTTTACTTCTTAATAAGAAAATTGCTACTCAAGATGAAGGATATCAGGATGTTGGTTCAGTTTGGCATTGCACTTCCTACTTGCAGCCAAGAGAGATGGGACCATTGTTATGTTCAGTTGAAAATCATGTAATAGATAAATTTCTACTTTGTCTCTCCCCCTCTAGAAACCATCTGGACAGGACCTTACACTGCTTCCATACACTCCAGCAGCTACTGAAGCACTTAAAAAGTATATCCTGAGTTCATCACTTTTGAGACCAATCTGTCGGACAAAAGAAAAACTTAAAAAAAATAAACAAGGTTAATGTATGCATGCTCTTCTGGGCCCATCAATATATTGTAGTGGGCTTTGATTTGGGTGTTATTAAAATACCCTCTGTTTTAGTTTTCCCTGATCATTTGTCTAGAGCTTGTAATGCTAATATCCCATCTTTACTTCTCTTTCACATCTATTTCAAAGCAATAGTCAAGGACTTCCTTCCCTCCCTAAACATAGCCTTTACACAATTATCGATGCCTGTTTAAGGTCTTTCTGATAGACCCATTGAATTGGTACCCCAACTGCCATGCCCAACATAGTTTCACTATAAGAAGCCAAATTGGTCATTGCCGTACTTCCAGAAAGGCATTTAGACTTACTTTTTATGAAGGGTGAATAATGAGAACAGAGGTAAAAATTGGCTAAGCAGCTTATGGTAAAAACAAAACAAAAAAACAAAAAACAAACAAACAAATAAAAAACAACCTAGGAACACTCAGTTCTTTCTCCACTAAAAGTAAGAAATGTATTTGGATCACTTGGTAACCTTGTCTTTGCCAGAGACCAAAGATGCCAGAGGTGTTTTGGGGGAGGGGTGTCTCTGATACCTGATATGGTCCCTAAATGATTTGAAAGTTAATGGAGAGTAGCTATAAAGCAATAAAGGCCTATGAATGTAAGACTCCTTTCAGTGAAGAGAATAGATATGTGGTTGGGTAAAGATCTAACATTCCACTTGTGCCAGGTTAATCATCTGGCTAAGGTACCACCTCTCACAAAGAAGGGAGGTGAGCTCACCTCACGCTATGCCAAAGAGATAGGTGTGATAATGATCACCTTGAAGAGATACTGTACTTTTCCCTCCCAGATTTCCCACTCCTAGCACAGTAGCTTACTAGGTTGCACCCAGGCAACTTGGTGACTCTGCGAGATTGTCTAAACTACTCAGAAAGTGTAACTTTTCATCTTCTTCTATCTCTACATTAAGTATGTACCTTCCCGTATCACTTTAGATTGTTTGGATACTGTGGAACTTCTTAATACCGTAAGTCCCCTCCCTGCCATGTGTCTGTCTGCCACCACATGTCTGATATCCACACTGGTAACTCAAATAGAATTACTTATTTTTCCGTGGCCAAGAAGCTGCTAAGATATACAAACTGCTTGGGGTGTTTTTTTAAATGCTAATAAATCTGTCCTCAAACTTAAAAAAAATATCATACACAATAACAATAGTGTTTAATATTCTTTGGTGATTATTATTAACCAGGCACTATTCTAAACTGTTGTCTCTTTAATTTTTATGATAAATTTGTGAGACGGTTCCCTTATTAGTTTGACGTCTACAGGTATTAGTCATCATGCCTTAATTTACATTTCTCTTTAATGATCTTCATCATTGAATATTATTAGTTATAATTATCAAAATACCCCATAGACATTTCTCAAAGAAAGTAATATAATAAAAATAGTGTCACCTTATCATTTAAGAGTTTAAGGAAGGACTCTTTAAATATCATACATTTACTGAGAATGGAGGGTACAACAAAAATTTAGCTTAAAATTGCTGCTTTCTATGTTAGATGCGTTCCCAACGGCCCAGCCCAGTGTTTTTTCTGCCAAAATGCTCCTCCCCTTTAGTGTTCTGGATCAGTGCCAGCTTCCACCCAATCACAATTATGACCAAGTCTCTGGGCTGTGATCAGAAACACTTACCTGCCCTGCATGTCAGGATTAGGGCACTCAGTCCCAGGACAACCACCAGGCGAAGAACTGAGACAGCCATTCCTGTTGTCCTGGGTATTGGTGCAGATAAGTTGCCAAGGTGCACCCGAAGCTTTGCTCAATTTATAGGACAGTTGTGATGACATCACCTGCTGTGAAATGTAGGCAGTTGCACAAGACATCTACACGGCTTGCTCTGACATCTCTACCAATGAGCTCTGCCCTGCCTTTCAAAATCAAAGTAATTGAGTTTCATCTTTTTTTTTCTCCCTCTTCTCCATTTTCTCGTTTTTTCCCCCAATGGATATTTTATTTATTTACACTTCAAATGTTATCCATTTTCCCAGTTTCCCCTCTGCAACCCCCCTATCCCATTCCCTCTTACCCTGCTTTTATGAGGGTGTTTCCCCCACCCACCCACCCACTCCAGCCTCATTGCCCTAACATTCCTCTACACTGGGACATCAAGCCTTCACAGGACCAAGGGTCTTCTCTCCCATTGATGCCAAATAAGGCCCCTTAAGCTTCTTCAGGCCTTCCCCTAACGTCTTCATTGGGGTCCCTGTGCTCAGTCTGATTCTTGGCTGCAAGCATCCACATCTATATTAGTCAGGATCTGGCAGAGCGTCTCAGAAGACAGCTATATCAGGCTCCTGTCAGCGAGCACTTCTTGGCATCAGCAATAGTGTCTGGGTTTGGTATCTGATGTGGGATGGATCCCCAGGTGAAGCAGTCTCTGGATGGCCTTTCCTTCAGTCTCTGCTCCAGTCTTTATCCCTATATTTCCCTTAAATAGGAGCAATTCTGAATTTTCTCTAGTTCCACTCCTAATAGGCTCCCATCAATTTTTCTATCATATGTGACTTTTGCCTTAACTTCCACTTTCTCATTATGTTTCTTGTTCCTTTCTTAGGGCTGGCAAACAAGTTCTGTAGTTGATAGCACTCTCGTAACTCCTCATTTACATTCCTTAAACATTAAAAGTTAGTATTTGCATGTGTGACAGAACATTTAATTTTGTCTTTCTGAGACTAGAGCACCTTATTAATATAATATTGTCCAGCTTTTTCCACACTCCAGAAGCTATAATTTCATTTTCTTAGCAGGTTAACAGAAGCATATATATGCCATATTTTCATTTCTTAGATAGCACATACGGTCTTTTGAGTATATGACCAAGAAGAGTACAGCTAAGCTGTATGATAACTCTACTTATCAGTTTGTTGAGGGACCTCCATATTGGCGGCATTTGTTTGCACTCCCACCAACAATGGATAAGGATTCCTCTTTGTCCATAATCTTATCAGTCACTATTGTCATTTGTTGTCCTGGTCATAGCTAAATTAATTGTGATGAGACAGAATATCGACATGGTTTATATTTCTTTTTTTCTCACATCGAGGATGCTGAATATGTAAAATACATATTCATTGGTATTTGTGATCCATCTATTCAGATCTATCTAGTCATTTGTCCATGTTTTTTTATTAGATATTTTCTTTATTTGCATGTCATATGATTTCTCCTTTCCCAGTTTCCCCTCCAAAAAACAAACAAACAAACAAACAGACAGACAAAAACAAGAACAAACCCCTGTTGCCTCCCCCCTTCCCATGGTTGCCACTCCACTCTCTCCCACTTATTGGCCCTGGCATTCCCCTACACTGGGCACAGAACCTTCACAGGGCCAAGGGTCACTCCTCCCATTGATGATCGACTTTGCAATCCTCTACCATACACATGCTGCCAGAACAATCAGTCTCACCATGTATAGTCCTTGGTTGGTGGTTGAGTCCCTGGGAGCTTTCTTAAAAGGGGAAACAAAATACCCATGGAAGGAGTTGCAGAGACTAGCTATGGAACAGAGACTGAAGGAAGGACAAGCCAGCCTAATATAGCTATCTCCTGAGAGGCTCTGACAGTACCTGACTAATACAGATGTAGAGGCTCACAGCCATCCATTGAACTGAGTACAGGGTCCCCAATGAAGGAGTTAGAGAAAGGACCAATGGAGCTGAAGGGTTTGCAGCCCCTTAGGACAAACAACAATCTGCCCATGTTTTAAATGACAGTTTTGTGGTATAGGTGTTTAATTTTTGTTATTCATTATGTATTCTGGATATTAGTTTTATCTCTGAGGTATAGGTGGTAAATGTATCTAATATTGTGTAGGCTGTTTGTCTGATCGTAGTTTGCTTACTGTGCAGAAACATTTTAATCTCATGTAGTCCCAAATGCTGATACTTAGGAATATTTCCTACACTAATGAAGTTTGGTTCAGAAAGTCCTTGCAACTTACCTACAACCTCAAGTGCATTTCCTGTGTTTTCTGCTGAAAGAATCAGCATTTTTTGTTTTCAGTTAGTGCACTTGATTCACTTTAATTGCTCTTTCTTTTTTCATTCTGCACAGGGTGAGAGATGTGGATCTAAGTTTGTAGATATCTGTTTATATCGGCATCCTTTGTTAAACAGACTTTATATATACAATACAATTTTCTTCAAAATGCCTATGATCTTGCTCACATAACTAGAAAAAATGCAAATATTTGTTGGGGAACAGAAAAGACCATGCATAGACAAAGAATTTTTAATTCATTATTTATTGTTTAAATAAAGTTTTGTTTATTCTTTAAGAATTTCATATGATATATTTTAATCATATTATTTCTCCCACTCCAAATCCTCCCCCACATCCCTACCCATCCAACTTCATATACTTTCTCTCTCTTGAATAAATAGAAACTAGCAAGCAAACAAAATAAGCATAATGTCCAATTTTTGTTAACTGACTGCTCCAGGGCAAGGAGGCTTTTCCAGGAGTGCTGTTAATATATCTACCATCACTCCACTGAAGAAAACTGATATTCCATTTCTCACCATTTATCAATTACAAATAGCTTCTCTTAAACTGAGTGAATATTGCAAGAAGTATCACAATATCTGACTTGAAATTATACTTTGGAGCTGATAAACTAAGCCTCCTTGTCACACAAAATATATTTTTACAAATTTTATAAAAGTTACAAAAAATTATTTTACAAAGTCACCCAGAGTATACACTGGATAAAATAAAGGTTTTTCATATGGGAGAAATTTTCTAATGTGTACCTATCTACAACACTGAACTATATCTTTGAGGTAAAGTTTCAGTGCAAGTCTCAATCAACAGATATCATGTAAATTATTAAGTATCAAGTCAAACATCATCTTAACAATGTATTCTATGTATCCATTAGTGCATGGGAGTCTCTCTCCGTGTTTCGAGCTGACTTCCCAGTCACAGGTAAGCATGGTCTCTCCGAGCATATTTCTTTGTCTCTGCTCATACTCTTTCTTATTGCTGGAATAATGTCCTCATCTCCTCTCTCTGGTGCATTACAATTTCTTCCTCTGGCTTGGGTCCAATGTCCACATTCTGTGTAATTGTTATGATATCCATTGTACTTTACTCTAGGTGGATCTTCTTTCTTCTTTAACTGCCCTTAGAACCTTTAATTTCATTGCCCAAGAGTTAATGACTTTAATTATTCTCTCTTCCTACATCCTGTGAATCTATCTATCTATCTATCTATCTATCTATCTATCTATCTTTCTATCACATATCTCCTGTCTTTTCTAATTACCTATCTAAAAATTTTCAAAAATAAATAAGTATGTACTTAACAAGGTCTTTCGAGCTATTCCTCTCAAAGACTGGACACTCACCCTCCTTAAAATTTGCTCTGTAGACAGTCTCTACCATCAGAAAGCCTTCATTAAGCTAGTCTCTTGGCATTTGCTACACTGCTTATGATGGAACACTGTGCTTATATTGTGGATCACTGGGGAAAACATATCACAGTGACTTCTATGAACTGTGTCATGGATTCTGCCATGTGGTTGAGTTTGCTGAGAAAAAAAATATGTAAGAACAACCCAGAAGGGTTTTTTAAAAATACACTACAGGGTAGCAAAAGCTATAGACAATGCAAGTATGGCAAAAATCTGTTGTCTTTTTGGGATATAAATGAGATAGAGTTGGTAAAACTTTGAGTGAACTGCTTTAATTGGTTGGAGAGCCAGAAAATGATATTGCTAGAAGTAGCAGATTTTAGCAAGAGGTCTGCATATAGAAGATAACTAATTAATATGAAATAAATAAATTAACTAATGAATACATTTGAGAGGAGAAACCTTACCTGGATGCCTCAAATAGCTCTGTCAACCACTATCTGTGTGACAATGACTGGTACCACTCTGAGCTTCAGCTGCTCTATCTATAAAAGCAGGACAATATATTTTCTATCCTATGTCTCCATAGTACATTAAATAACAATGATGAAATGTCTGATAATCTGTAAGGAGCCTTTCATGCATGCCTGGCTAATAGCAGTTAATCATCTGTGCCTTGTCACCCACAGACACAATCAAATGAACTTGATTTAGATAAGGAGAAAATGAAGAGGGGGTCTTACACAAGCTGGTAAAAGGATACAGAGACTTTTTTTTTTTCTAGAACACGTGTCCAACTTGGTTAGGAAGTATGCAAATGCAAGAAGAACATTTTTAGCTCCTTCTTTCCTTTATTTTATCTTCCTTTTCCTGGCAATTTACTTCATATAATCTCACCCCTTTCACTGGGATTGTCCCAGGAAAGAAATGACACTTAATTGTGCAAGAAACATTGAGATTAAGACTACTATTCCTAACAGTATATTTTGGCCATATGATAAATTAGATAAAACACATAAACAAAGCTGTCTGAAGCCACCATTATTATCTTCACTTTATATAATGAAATACAAGTTTAGAAAGATTAGGTAGTTTGTCCAAGGTTACAAATCCTGTGTGAGACAGGACAAAGTG
>JADRCC010550485.1:0-13751 GCA_019843855.1 Hylomyscus alleni
GAGTCTCTAAAATAAATGGTCTGGGCTCCATCAAAACTCACACGTGGGGAGGATGGGCTTTTGATTCTCTGCCAGGCTTACAGATGGAAGTTAAAACCTAAAGGCTGGTTCTCCAAACAGAGGCCACCATGCAAAGATGCCATTGTGAGACTGACTAGGTGAATCAAGAAAATGGATGTTGGAGGCCAGAGGTGTCAGTATCTTAAATGGCTCATCACTGCTGTGATGAAGGCATTGGAATGATGGAGCAGCTGACAGAGAAGGCTCTGGGCATGCACCATGCATAGAAAGGAATAAGCCACTGAAGAAAAGCTAATTTCTTTGCCATCTCAGAGAGAGAGAGAGAGAGAGAGAGAGAGAGAGAGAGAGAGAGAGAGAGAGAGAGAGAGAGGAAAACCATGAGGACTAAGCACGGGCAGTGGAGATGATACCTGTAGAGACTTCAGCAGAGAGCATTGGTGTGGTATAGCCTTGGATCACCCCATAGATGGAGACTCTATAAGGAGTATCAGCCTTGAGGCCTGGGATGTCCACAGCTCTGAGGCTGCCGGGCACCGTGAGGTTCTGAGTGGCCTCCACATTGTTGGCCTCCTGCACCTGAATGACAAAGTGCTTAAAGGCCAGATCATCTGTGGTCCAGTTGAATGTCAGGCCATCCCAGCTGACCTCAGTCACGGACAAGCCTCCCAGCTGAGGGAGCGCCTCTGAAGAAGGTAGAGAATTTTCTGTTAGTATTGCAAACCAAGCAAGACAGCCATGATGCCCCACAATCCTACTCCAGAAAAGCAAAAGGGGAGAGAAAGAATGTTTTGCTTTGGTTGTTGAAGCTCCTGATCTCTGGGTATTTTTGTATTCAGATTTTGCTATTCTGGTTATGGTTTTGGAGAAGAGTTGAAACAGTCAGAAAAGGAAACATTGTGCCATGCCTCCTTGAAAGGCAGAAGTATGGAAATCTCTGGGAATGCATAGCCAGTGGCAAAAGGCAACCAGGGAAATGTGGGATTGTAGAGGGGATAAGGAAGTAGGAGTAGTCAAAAGCACAGGATTTAGAGGTCCACAGAACTGGGTTGGAATTCTGCCACAGACATTGGCAGGCTATATCATCTTGGGCATCTTGCTTTCTCTCTGAGCCTCAGTTTTAAGTAGAAGTGAGAGTACCATCTCATCAGGTTCTATGATTACTTGACATTTATTAACATCTTCATATCATACACGAGGCACAGAGACTGTCTGATAAATGGCAACATAAAACATAGAACCTGTTGATGTATTTTGGAATATCTTAGTCATGTGGGAAGAAGTCATGCCTCATTTCATTACTTGAGGTTAAGGATCATCTTGTGGCTGGCTACCTGCTCTGTATTTGGGCTTCTGAAGAATTCATGTTTCCAAGTTCTGACAGGTGGTCTGGTTTACTTCTGAGCTTTTCTCAACTTTCAAGGACATGATGTTACGCAATAGATTCCTGGCTTGGCTTGCACTCTCCCACTGTCTTAACCCTTGGCGTGAAGCATGGCTGCATCTCAAAGCAAGGCTGTGTGAAATCAGCATGCTTACTTTTAATTAAGAGTGACTGTGTGTTGCTTAGTAAATGTGCAAAGCAGGACCCACTATTAGCTTTTCTTTTTAACTGTGTAAGAAGGATCTTTAGCTATTGCTGTTTAAGAAAGTCTAACTTTGGGGTATGGAAAAATTTACTGTTTGGGATTCAGTACAGTCTCAGCTCTAATTTATGTGTGTGTGTATGTGTGTGTGTATGTGTGTATGTGTGTGTGTATGTGTGTATGTGTGTGTACGTGTGTGTGTGTGTATTTGTGAGAGAGAGAGAGAGAGAGAGAGAGAGAGAGAGAGAGAGAGAGAGAGAGAGAGAGAGGAGAGTTTATATGTATGTAGTTGTGTCAGTTGTATGCAGGAGGCCAGAGGTTGGCATCAAATGTCTTCCTCAATCACTCCCAACCTTAGTTTCAGACAGGGTCACTCACTGAATCTGAAACACACCAATTCAGCTAGATTGGCTCTCCAGGAATCATCAAAAAATCCTCTTGTACCCATTTCCTCAGTTGAGACTCTAAGTATTTATACCTCTGTACCCTTATAGGGATCTGAGGATCAAACTCTGGTCCTCAGGAATGAGAGGCAAGCCCCTTATAAACGGAAGTATACCCTTATCCATCTTCCTAAGGCAGAAGTGGCCATGAATTAGAAGCTGTAGAGATCTTAACCTTTTTTAAAAAAATGTATAATTCTTGTTCTTAAGTGTCCAGGATCCTTTGGGGAAGATGCCTCAACACTGACCCAGGGTTTTCTGGAAGGTCTGGGGACACAGATGCATTTGCTAAGAACTGTTTATCTACTGCATGAAAGACTTGACAGTAAAATTCCATTTACTAAAGGCACTAGGCGGCTGCAGCAAGGCTTGCAGACTACAAATGCAGCTCATCAGCATCCCTGACCTAGACCACACATCCCAGACGATCTTTGTTTTATCTCAACCCAGTCCAGGAATAAGACAAAACGATAACCTGGCTGACTTAGGTAAACGATCATAATCATCTTCCTTATGTCTGGTATGTGTATACTTCCCAGCAATGGGCTAGTTTACTTGGTATATACAAGTGGGAAAACTGATGGTGTGAATTAGATAATTCAATGGCATTATCAAAATATAAGGCACACGGAGAGGGGCACAACATCAAAACTCTAGCACCACAAATTTTACCATTTATTTCATCTTCCTTGGAAGCTATTCTGAAGCCCTTATGAATAGCATGAAGCTTTCTGTGATAGATGGGACAGCATATTTCAGGGGGCATATCAAGGACTGAGATGAATTTCTTTTTCTCTGCAGCTTAAATGGAAAACACAGAACTTAAATATATGGTCTCTCCTTGGAGAAGGTTCTTTCTCTGAGTGCACTTCAGAAACGGGTTTAGATGGGTATAAGAGGTCTAGCTCAGTTTCCAGATCTGAATAGATCTGACTAGGAATTGCATATTATTTAATGTCTCTGAGGGCAGTATTGAAAAGATTACTCTATGAAGTTCTGTTCTCCTGCGTCAAAAGCCTACTGCCTGTGCTTTGCTTTACCATGGTTGGGTTTACGAATGTGATGGCTATTCTTGGTTGACAACTTGACTACATTTGGAATTAACTAAAACCCAAGTAGCTGGGCACAGCTGTAGAGACTATTTTTCTTAATTAAGTCATTTGGAGTGGGAAGACCCACTTGTCATCCAGATCTTTTGAGACGGGAAGATACCCCTTTCATCCAGCTCTTTTGAGGTCAGAAGAACCACTTTTTAGCTGGACCACACCTCCTGCTGGTAGCCTTTATGAAATTGGCAGCCTTTACAGAACACACAGAAGGATGAGGCTCCCTCTCTGTCTGTCTGCTCTCATCCTTGCTGGTAAGTCCATTCTTTTTCTAACACGAAGGCCTGCTTATTCAGGACTGCAGTGCATACTAAAGACCAGGTGAGACACCCAGCCTCATAGACTGAATAATTATTGGATTCTTGGACTTTCTGTTGGTAGACAGCCATTTTTGCATTAGCTACACTATAGTCTGCAAGCTGTTTTAATAAATTCCATATTTATTCTCAAAATAAATCCCATACGTATTCCGTAATAAATCTCATTCTATAATTTCTGTTTCTCTAGAGGACCCTGAATAATGCAACTACTCACTTTGCTGTTCAACATTGGCTAGATGATGGACATTTTGTCAAGTGCTTTCATTTCTTAGTCCATCCATTGCTCATGGAAGGGTTCTAAAGCAAGGGTATTATTTTAAATTCAATGGCAAGGAAAAAAGGGTCAGAGATGGCAAACAAAAACATCCAGCCAGTAATACAGAATTCTAGTCCAGACCTGCTGGACTAGAACCATATTCAAGTAAGACCTACTTTGGAGGGATTTTTGCTATTCTAGGAACATCCAGACTGACATGTATCACATCTCTGGTCCAGAATGGTCATGTGCCTGTGATGACCTCTACAGCAAGTGGTTTAGTGTGAAGGCCCCTGACTTTGCCATACAAGGTGACTGTGTAGGGAGTACCATCCCTGAGGCCTAGGATTTCCATGGAACACATTGAATGGTAAGGTGGTAGGCCCATTCTGCCTGGCTAGTCTACTGGATTCAAGTGATAAATTGGTCGTAAGTCCTGTCTGGTGTGGTCCAGTTCAGTTTGAGAACATCTCATCTAAGCACAGTCACTGTGAAGTTTCCCAGACCTGGAATCTTCTCTGCATGAGAATACACAAGGATGAAGTTATTACTATAAAGGGAACTGTGCTCTGGGGTTCAGGTGAGAGGGGGTTTGGCTGAAGCTGGGATGAACTCTTTGATTTGTGCTGACTACGGATGCGTGATTTACTGCGGTCTTGAGCACAGTCTAATTGTTAGAATTAAAGTCAAGGTTTTCTTCCAGCCTTTGGGAATTGAAGGTAGTTTTTGGAATAGCTCAAAACTTCCATTCTTGATATACCACTAGGTTTATGGGAAGCTCTTGAGTATTTTTAAAATGAGCTCAGAGTGATTTTATTTTTGACTTACAAGTTCTGCTTTCAAGCTTCTTAGATATAATTAAAACATACTTTTCAAGAGAAGTCCCCTCTCACTTTTGAAAAAGCAGAGTAGGTGGAATTTTGTATGGGGCTGTCTACTAGACTAAGAGAAGGACCTGTCCAAATAAGGGATAAGATATTTGAAAAGAAGTAGAAGTGATTCACCAGTATTTCCCCAACATGGAAGGGTCTAAGTCCCATTTAGAGATGGGATTCCTCTTAAGCAAAGACAGAGATTGGAGAAAAGGAGGGAATGGGTCTAAAATACCTGTCAAGACCTCAACAGAGAGAGGGGCCGTGCTGAAGTCCTGGGTGACCCCTCGAAGGGTGATGTAATAGCGGGTGGCTGCTGTGAGCCCAGACAAGTCCACTGACCTCAGTCCTCCTGGGACTGTGAGGTTCTGGACAATCTGGGTCGTGTCAGCCTCTAGCACCTGAATGAAAAAGTTCTTATAGGCTCCTTCTGGAGCAGTCCAGTTGAGCTTGAGGGCATCCCAGCCCACCTCGGCCACAATGACCTCGCCCAAATTGGGAGTTTTCCCTAGAGAAGGACAAAGAATGCATTTAAAAGTCATTGTAAGACATAGGAAATCCTGAACACAAGGACAGGCTTTACATTCCCTGAAAACATGACATTAGTTAGATAAATATGCTTCATGCAACATTTTAAACCTTAGAAAGAACAGAAGAGCGATGGAGGGAAATATTTGCTTTCTTAGTTTATCAATTTCAGAGAATTCAAGAATTCATTCTGTGGCTAATTTCCTTTTGACTCTAGCACATAATCAGTGTGGGGTCACCATCCTTGGTTTATTTGGACTGTCCCAGATGATGGATTCCATACAGCAGCAATGTGTTGTTTATGTGAAATGTTAACATGGCCTTAGAACTATGTCACGCGATGGCCTGGTTATCTAGCATCAGACTCCATGGCACTATAGCTTGTGGCTGAACAAGGACATTCTAAAATCAATGGTGTATGATTATCCTTGGCCATTTTCCTGTTGGGAAAAAAAAAAAAAACCAGAAGCTTTAGATATGAAGGAAGAAGGTACCTGTGGAGGTCTCAGCAGAGAGCACTGGTGTTCTATAGCCCCGGGCTACCCCGTAGATGGAGACTCTATAAGGAGTACCAGCCTTGAGGCCTGGGATGTCTGCAGCCCGGAGGTTACCAAGTACTGTGAAGTTGTGAGCAGTCTCCACCTTGTTGGCTTCCTGTACCTGAATGACAAAGTACTCATAGGCCAGGTCATCTGCAGTCCAGTTGAGTGTGAGGCCATCCCAGCCGACCTCGGTCACGGTGAGATTTTCCAGGGGAGGTATTTCTTCTGAACAGCAACAGAGACAAGGTCAGTCATGCTACTCATCAAATGCTTGCCTTTTAAGAACCCAACAAATCCATTGGCCAAGGCCCATAGGATCTTGTCCCTGTATGCCCCTCAGTGCTGTCCCACAAAATGCAATAAAACAGGTTAGTATAGCATTGATCTTGCCTTTGTACAGTTGAATTTTCTTTTGGAAGTATGTTTTCTTGTTTACAAGTGTCCTAGAGAAAACTGTACTCCTCTGTTCATGAGGCTCCGTGCCTCAGTTTCCAGTTGGCAGAGTGATTTTTCATTACTGAGAATTAGCCTCAGCAGGTCTTGGGTCTTTTTCCAGCACTCTGCATTTTGCAGCACCCTAGATCTGCTTAAGATTTCTTTTCTTTTTGTGCTGCCTTGTCCTCTCCTAGAAGGTTATTATAGTTTAATTTGGACTTTTAAGTTCCTGAGTTTCAGGTCAGTTTTTAACAGACCACTTCAGTAGAGTAGGGATAAGTGGAAAGTATTGGTCAGGCTGAATTGAGACAGGTGACAAGCTTTCGAAATGCCATTCCTTTGGAATTGGAAAGAAGTGAATTGGAACCTGGGAGAAGCAATTTACTAGGCCCTATTAAAATTGGATGCACCATCTTTGTCTCCAGAACACAGAAACATGTATAGTCTCCCTTGGTAGAATCTGCCTTAAGGGGGTCATTTGCCTGGGCTGAGTTTAAGTGGACTCTGCATGATCTAAAGACAAAGGATCTCTCTGGAAACTGTTCCTAAAAAATGAGAGGGCATGAACTGCCTTTGCTCCTTTGAAAAAAAAAAGTCATCTTTCTGTTTACTTAGCTGGTGATTTCAAATGATCCCTATATGACCATGACAATATTCTTTTAACTTGAAAATGCGAGTTTTTGAATTGTCAGAACATTACTTTTATAAATTCAATTTCATTCAGGTTTTCCAGATTATCCCCCATTCACAAAGTTACAATGTTTCAACTTTTTAAAATGTATTTTGACCTAGAACATGGGTACATAAACTAGGACAAATTAGTGGGCCACATCTGAGAGTCTGAGGCTGATACAATTCTTACATTTGGAAATCAATGGTTAAAAAAAATCCAAAGAATGATATTTCATGATTCATGGAGATCAAATGAAATTCATATTTTTGTGTTGGAAAGGGAGTTTTAGTGGAGAAAGCCACAGCTTCTCTATTCTACATGGTTGATGGCTGCTTTGTATTGAGATAGCATGACTAAGTAACTCTCACAGAGGCAAGGCATGGCCTCCAAAGTCTAGAGGCTTTGTCATCTGGCCTTGTATAGAAAACATTTACTGGTAACACCTGATCCTGAACTACAGTCATTGATCCTTCTCTCAGCCAAAATTCATGTTTATGGAGCACGTGTCCAAGTTCCTAACTATCCATGCATGCTCTCTAGGAGGAGGGAGAATTCCAGCTCAAGGTGATGTGTATGGGTTTTGGAGAAATAAAGAGGTAAGCTACTCTTAACACTGTGTGCCCTTGTGAGGCCAGAAACAGGCCCTCCAAACATGACTATATCATTGATGTTGGGCTTTAAGAAAACTCAGCCCTCAGCCTGTCTCCTTTTCTCAAGTATTCTAAAAGTCCTTATGCGTAAAGAGATGTAAGGCAAGTTGGTATCTAAGCAAGCAAGCAAACAAGCAAGCAAACAAAAACAAGAAAACAAAACAAAACAAAAAAAACAAAAAAATTTTTTTTCCTTCTCCTGCTGTCTAAAGCCACTAATCAGAAACTTGGCTGGCATTAAGAATTTATCCATGGTGAGGAGGAAGTAACTCTCTTTCTTCTCCAGGAATTTTATCTTAAGCCTTATCTCTAATTGTGACATTAATCAGATTGTTTTCCACGAAAAGGACTTCAGATTAGAGGCTGCATAAAGGGTAGGGAGAATCGCCTAATGTGGAGGAGGGCGGAGGAGATTCTGCATCATCACAGGTAAAGCTGTTGACGTGCTCTCACAGATACAGAGAGAGGAGGGACAACACGTTAGACCGAGGCTCTTCTGAGATTCATTTCAGCTCTGCAGTTCAGTTTTTGCCTGGTGCTCCTACGTCCTGACCCCCACACCTCTTCCCACAGTTGAGAGAACTACCCCACAATGCTGTTTCCATCGGCACTCAGCTTCCATTCTGTTTGGGTATCTAGTCCTCCACCTTTCCCTCTTCCTTTTCGTAGGCGGATCAAGAAAGATGCAGATAGGGCTTTGCTTCATCTAAGTGGTGTGTGTTCATATCTACAGTGGAGGCTGTTGGCGCACCACACTAAATTGACCCCAAACACATGCTCAGATACATGAAAGACGAAGCTTCCACCAGTAAATTTAGAAGGGTGGAGGGATTCTCTGAATAAGGGCGGAGCAGCCAGTTGTTGAAGTGGGGACTGGGAAGCTGAGCGGAAATGCTGTCTCTTCATTTTCAGGGTGAATGACGGACTTGTGGGCTCACTGCATTGGCAACTAAGGGTTCCCATTGTCTGCTTGCACCCTAGCCTTCCTACAGGCCACAATGAAAAGGCTATTGTCGTTCTCTCCCAGCTGTGCTTTGGAATCTACCCTCTGAGTAATGTCAGTGGGCCCAGGAAATCAGAATTTCCAAATCTCCTGTCATCTGTACTCATGGTGGGCCGAGCAGCTGCAGGAAGGAATTTCTGACTGTGAGGTCAACCCTTCAGATTCCTGCCACTGTATAGATGGTGGCAGGATGCAGAGCCCGGAGCTCTTTGTATGTGAGAGAGTCATTCTCCCACAATAAGGGGAGGATTCAATGCAAGTTGGAAGACTACAATGATGCATCAAATGGCTCCAAACTCATTTTCTAGAAATAAAATACTCAAAATATTAAGTCTTGGCTGCCTTGACACTTTCTGGTGGTTCTTAGTAGCTACCAAGAATAAAGCTAAAGTCCCTGAACGTCCTTGCTTTGCAGCTGTTCCAGAAGGCAGAAGCCTTAGAAACACTGTCCTTCTACTTGGACACACAGCAGGGCTAAGCTTGTTTGATGACTGCAGAGCATCCCTTCACTCTAAGCCTCTCAGGTACTGTTCCCCCTGCTGGAAAGGACACTGCACTCTCCCTGAACTACTTCTCCTCTTTCTCTTCAGGACTGATCTAGGTAGCTCCTCTTCTGAGACTCCTCTGAGCTATCTGCCCCCCTCCCACTTTGTTAGAGTGTGATGAGCCTCTGTCCTCCTGTAGCTCCTCATGCCTCTGCAACAGCAGAACTATATCCTTTGCATGTTGGTTCCATCTTTCCCACTGCAGTGCACTATTTCCAATTTCTCTTTGTCCTGAATATCCCTCTATTCTGCCTGACTCATAGCATGTGACCATAGTGTATTAAAGAAATGTACATTGAGAGGATAAATATTTGAATAAACTTCAGTTTGTTCCATAGAAAATCAAAATGGTAAATTGGAGCAAAATGTCTAATTCCTGAAGCTGTGGTTAGGAAACAAAATTTCATTTTTCTGCCTCCCAAATTTATGTGAGACACTATTGGGTTCTTAGGTTGTTGTAAAAATACGCCTCATGGTCCTTGGCTCCTGCTTATTGTCCTCCTTTATGTCTCTTATTGCTCACAGTGAATTTGTAGCCTTGGCTTTAGGCAGAGTTTAGTTAATGGGAATGTAAAAACAGAAAGAGAAGAGGAAAAACTGAAAGAAGAGAGAAGAGTATGGGAGAGTTGGGAGGAGGGAGCAGAGGAGAATAAGGCTGGACTGCAGCACTGGCTTTCTTCTGTGCTGGAGGGGAGCATGCCCTTGGCTCACCCCCTCTTTCTCCCCCTTTCACACTCTCTCTTTTTGTCATCTACATTACACTAACTTAAAGAATTCCCAGGGAATAACTACCCTGCCCCTTACTCCTGAAGGGTGCTAAACAGCTGCTCAAACAGAGAAGGACAAAAAGGAGAAAACAAAATGTGGTAATGCTGGCCCCAGAGCAGCTGGATCTCTGCAGCTATTCGTGACATTCACCCTGGCTTTGGATGTGTTCCAGGTACTGCAGGCAACAGCAGACAAAGGAGATTGTCCCTACAATCTGCTCATGGGTGGGAGGAAGTCAGGGACAAGGAGGTGGTTACTGCCCATTCTCAAGTCAGTAAGTGGCCATGGAACCTTGGAGCAGCATCAGGGATGGGTTAGCAGGGGTCCATTTCACAGCTTGCTCAGAGGATGCCCTTGGTTTGAATAACCCTTGATGTGGATGAGACTAGAGAGAATGCTATGTGGAAAACAGGGAGTGGAATAGGAATATAACAAAAGGAACACAGCCTTAGTGGTGGAGGCAGGCTCAGCAAACATACAAGGGGACAGCCATGTGATGGCCAAGGACACGAGTGGAGGAAGTTAAGCCAGAGAAACCAGACTCTGAACGCTACCTAGCAAAGGTGCTGTTATATACAAGCTTGATGTTTTGTGGAGCAGGCTAAGGTATGAAAGGCAGGAAGATTAACTATACTGTCAATATTGTGCCACCTCATGGAGGAGGTCTGGACTTGGACCATTACTATGGCTGGAGCATGGGGATTCCCTAGAGAAAACACATGAGGACCAGCAGTTTTCCACTTTCCTGTAAAGTCCATGGATAAGAAATGTTAATCTTGTAACATCTGCCTTTGATTCTAGAGATGCAGGGTGGGAGTTCCCTCCTTCTAGGGCTTTGTGAAAGAGGAAAGAGTAGAAGAGAAGAGGGAGAGGAGGAGTAAGGAGAGAGTTCTTTTCTTACATTTCTGGTTCCATTTTTATCCCTTTGGTACATAATAATAAACTCTTGTAAGGGTGGATTATAGAAGTTGGCCTATAAGAGCTAACTCCCTTTGATTCTATTTCCCTGTCTTTGATTAACTTTTCCTTCCAAGCATCCCTGACAGCCTCAGCATCCCACAGTTCAGTGGGGTGCAGTCTGTACTGTCCCCAGAATTAACCACTGCATTCATCTTCTTAGTTGATTAGAGAATGTCCTTTTGTCTCACAAATTTCTCTGCTTCCCTTAAAAATGCCTGTGATTTTACAGTGGTATGTTCTAATAGGAGACTAGCTTTCTTGTATTACTTAAGAACAGCCAATGAGATGTAGATAGAAATGATTGATAAAATCTCTAGAAAGAGCCATGGTTTGGAGCTTTGACTCTGCCTCCATTCTACTGCCTAGAACCTGGGTGTGGTGGTGAATTGCACAGCCATGTTGTGACATTGACTTCGTTTTGGGAATAGGAGCTAAATCCTAAAAAGTGGTGGAATAGAAAGAGTGAAGCAGCCTGGATTCTCAACAATTTGAAGCAATTATGCTTTCTCTTGTACTATCTGGTGGCAGATCAATTTAATGGAGGAGATTGACATTTGAAAATTCTGTTGTATTTAGTTGAAGATATTAATAGATAACTTGGGCCCTGCAAGACATTTCTAAATTGCCTCATTGTCATTCTCTTTCAGATTACTGAGGGTCAGCTAGGTGACATCTGTTTTATGTGACCAGCCCTAGTGACCCCTGAGCATCCTGATCGCTGATATTCCCAGATTCTAGGTTTCACCAAAGACTCTGAGAAGGAGTGTGAGAGTCAATCAGGCTATGATGATCATGTGACACACTTTTCTTCAAACACCAGCACAGTGTAGTATATGCAGTAGTTGCATACATGCATGCCAATGAAATTGGAAACTAAGACTATCATTTGGGAAAACTCAGACGGTCTTAAAAACTTCCTGGCAAAAATTGAATGTGTCATTTTTCATATAGGAAGAACCATTTTTATCCCCAGATTCTCTCTTCAGTGCAGTCCCTGAATTAAAGTGAGAGGAAAGAAAATTGGTAGGTGAGCAGGTTAATAGGGCTGGAAGGGACCTGGGACCAACCAGGAAGAACCAGGTCTTCATGACTAGAAATAAAGGAAAGTGAGAGGGCACTGAGGCAGGCTCTGGACCAAGTACAGTTCTCCTGGGCTATTCTGAGGCGGGAAAGAGAGCTGCCATAAAAACACTCCAAGGAAGATGTTCCAATAATGACATCCAACATCCTGGGCATCTTTAAAACAATGAAAAGTCAAGCTGTCATTAGATTAAAGGAGAGAAATGAGAAATTTATAGAATACCATGGAGCACAAATTAAACAGCAACAAGAGACAAGACAGACAATGACAGCTCCCGATTTACATTCTCCTAATTAAAATTGCGTAGAAGTCAGCATTTCTCCATGAGGTTACTTGGTTCAATCAGTTGACTGACAGGAAGAAAAGTCAATCTTCAGGAAAGACAAGGAAGCTGCCACATAGGTGTGGCAGAGAGAGCTCCAGGAGGAGAGGGAGCATGTTTCTCTTCTGGGCATGACATTCCTGACAAGCCTGGCAGACTCAAAGCTGCCACCCAGAGTTAGCAGAGGGCTTGGGGGGAGCTCAGAGCAACTTACCTGTGGATGCCTTCACACTCGAAGGCTTGCTCTTATGTCTACCCTTCTCGGCAGTGAGAAGGATGGTGTATTCTTGCCCTGGCTCCAGGTCTGTCAGGACATGGGAGGTGGCATCCTTTGGCAACTGGACCTCCATTGACTGGCCTGTGGGAAGGCTGTAGTTGAGGCGGTAACGATCAAACTTGGCCAGGGGTGTCTTCCAGAATAAAGTCAGACTGTCTTGTGTGGTTTCAGACACCTGTAAGTCCCTGGGTGCATCGATTTCTGGAGAGAGAATGATGAGACATCTTCTTTAGGCTGCCAAGCACAGGGATTCCTGGAGCTGAGTGTGCCCCGAGGAGTCCTGTTCCTGCAGGACAGTCACCTGACTGACCTCACCTTTTATAGACAGGTGATGTTACACATTACCTTTTGGGATTTGGGGGAAAATTAAAAATAATGTGCAGTGGTTTATAAACATACACACACAACAAACATATACATAGAGGCATATACACAGAAACACACACATATACACGTAGAGGCATATACACAGTCACATATACATTAACACACAGAGACATATACATAGACAAATACACACACATACACACACACACACACACTATATGCAACACTACTGAAATCTAAAGTTGTGATGTATCCAGTAGTGGATTTTTCAGAAAAACACTTTAGGAAGGAAGCAAGAGTCTCCACACCTTGAGCCCTAGGTAATCTCCACACAAGGTTTGCACTACAGGATGCTATGGGAACCGTGGGGCTGCGGGATCTATGGTATCTATATGGTTATTTAACTATCTGCCCTAGGGAAGTATTTTCTCAAATGCTAAGGGAAAGCCTTCATATATGTACCAATTAAACAGGCTTATTTTAAGAGACTAGGTAGCTGGGCAGTGGTGGCACACCAGCACTTGGGAGACAGAGGCAGGTGGATTTCTGAGTTCGAGGCCAGCCTGGTCTACAGAGTGAGTTCCAGGACAGCCAGGGCTACACAGAGAAACCCTGTCTCGAAAAACCAAAAAAACAAAACAAAACAAAGAGACTAGGTTGACAAATTAAAAACAGGCATACTATAAAATCTCTTCCAATTTTTCATTATTCTCTTTCCTCTGTGGAGAGTTGTGCTAGGGTAGCTCCCTTAGCACAACATGTATTCCGATTTTGTTCTTTTATACGTTGACACCTGGGGCCCCATGGTACTAGAGGCCCATTTCTCCTCTGATCTCATACTTTTAATTTGTAGGGAAACTTTTCTCATCGGTCCTGCCTTTCCTGTTCAGTCTGCTTCAGCAATGGCAGGATTACCATGCACCTCACCTGTGGCCGCATTGATGGTCGCTGGATCACTCTCCTTGTCTCCCTTAACAGCAGAAACACCAACCCCATATTCAGTTCCTGGCCTTAGACCTGAAAGAGAATGAGCAGGTTG
>JADRCC010550492.1:0-13652 GCA_019843855.1 Hylomyscus alleni
ATTCCAAGGGAACTTAGAACTTATTATGTAAACCAGACAATCACCTACTCCCAATCCTGTACTCTTGGCTTTGAAAATACTAGGATATGCACCATCAAGACTCAGATTAATCAAAGGTTTTAGATTGTGTCAGTAACTTAGAAACAGGCCTTGAAAAACAAGAGAAACACCCCAATCTCCTGAGCATGCTTCAGAGTCACTTTATTGCATGCTATGTCTGCTATTTAAACAAATTTATTTTCAGACATCAATTATAATGATTTTACCGAAGTATGACTTTATCTCACTTTGGAATTCACAAAAAATAAGTAGATGGTGAAAAGATATGAATCTGGCTCTCTCTCTCACTCTCCCTTCTCGATTAACCTTTTACTCTTGTCTTAACTCTCCCTTCCTCATCTCTCCATGTGGCCATAGCTGGCCTCTACCTTTTCTCTATCTCTTTTCTGTTCTACAATAAAACACCTTAAGAACAACAACAACCAAAAAGATATGAATCCAAATATCCTTTTAGACCTATGCATGAATATGAACTGAAGAAGAAATATACAGTTGATATTTATCCAGAATTGAGCTTTGTGAATACAGGAAACTATTATCCTTTTGATATAAAACAAAGATTTTCATATTCCTATACAAAAGTTAAGTTCATTTAACAAGATTTCAACATCCCAGCAATCACACATGCTTTAGACATTTACCCAAATGAGCTGAAAACATATTCACACAAGAACACGCACACGAATGGCCACAGCAGCTTTACACATCACTGCCAAAACTTAGAAGCACTCAGATGTCCTTCCACAGGTGAATGAGTAATCCAACTGCTGTACATCCTAAAACACAATATTATCTAGAGACAAAAAGAAATAAAGCTAGTGAGCTTTGGCAAGACCTTAATGAAAAGCCTGCATCGTTAATGAAATGCTTAATGAAAAGCCTGCATCCTTACATGATTACTACTATGCATAATTAGAAAAAAGGCAAATCTAAGCCGGGCGTGGTGGCGCATGCCTCTAATCCCAGCACTTGGGAGGCAAAGGCAGGCGGATTTCTGAGTTCGAGGCCAGCCTGGTCTACAGAGTGAACTCCAGGACAGCCAGGGCTATACAGAAAAACCCTGTCTCAAAAAAAGAAAAAACAAACAAACAAAAAAAAGGCAAAACTAAGAGGGAAGTAGGGAAGGGAAGATATTTCTAGGGAGGGTTTCTAGTAGGGAGTGAGGAAAATAGATAATATGGGAGAGAGGGAACAAAATCTGTAGTGTGCATGTATAAAGCTGTGTAGGAGTAAAATTTACTACTACCGTACTTTAAGGAGAAATTGTGAAGGTTTTCAGTGTAAATCACTTTTCAAAAATTAAAATTCCCACATCAATACCGTTTTCATTCTACAGTGTCTTGGTGGTGGATAAAATTGACAGTTTGCTAATACTTAAATAGCTCCTTCTTACACATACTTGCTCATGTATATTAACTTACTGATTGAAAAGTCATTTCCATTGTATCCAATTGCCTATGCGTTCTAATTGTTCCATTTGATAATTTCTCTTCATTGAAATGTTAAAAAACAGTTCATTAGTTCCTTAAAACAATATATGCTTTGGAGTATATTAGCCACATGCTCTACACTGATTTTCACACAGGAAAAAAAGTTTTGAAAAATTTTAAAAAGCTATTTCACTGTTCATATTTATATACTACAAAACAGTCTTTGTATTATTTTATAAACTATGTTGCAATCTTACCAATGTTCTTTGGTTCAGTATAAATGATATGGTAAATTTGCATTCAAATTCTTGGAACTTTTCAAATCTGTTTCCCATTTAGCTGGCCAGCCAAAAACAATATTTTCATTTGTAAACAGCTGTTTCATAATCAACTCTTTTGTACTATGTGGAATTCCATAAAAGATAGAACTTTTATTGAAAATATAGGAATTGCATTAACCCACTGAAAATCATTGATTAGTTTGTGTATTCTGCCATAGAGTTTAGCTTATAAGAAGAGATTTTAAGGAAAATTGAATCTCATGTCCAAATACAACAGTACTTTAAACATGAGGTCATCTAAACATCTGTCTTCAATATATCACTGAGGATTTAAATCAAAAGTCTGCTAAACATGGACAATCATTTTGAAAATAAATAACAGGACAAATTTTGTCTTGATTATGATTATCATGCATTTAAAAAAGGAAACATTTATTGTAATAGGAAAAGTCTGAACTAATTTAAACTTTATTGACATCAAGCTAAAATAGTTTCAGACAAGGTAAGAGGTATTTCATTGATTTGTTGCTTGATAATATGTCTTAATTTTCAACAGTACCTGATAAAATTTTATTCACAGAGGAAAGACTAATTTAACTATATATTTCCAATCCAAGGGAAAATTTAAAACACAGAATCTTTTCTAAGCAATGGTACATTCTCAAAAAGAATTGAAGAAGCCCTATCCATTGACCACCTGCATTATGTTTTAAATGAAAAGAATATAGCTAATTACAAAAGACAAGCAAAGCACTAAATTCACTCCAAGGGTATCTGCCTCCTGTAGATACCAGGCATGAATTTGGTATACACACACACACACACACACACACACACACACACACACACACACTGCTCATATACATAAAATACTTGTAATACTTAAAATACTTTTTTAAACATTGATAGATATATTTATTTATCTTATGTATATGAGTGCACTGTAGCTATCTTCACACACACCAGAAGAGGGCATCTGATCACATTGTAGATGGTTGTGAGCCGCCATGTGGTTGTTGGGAATTTAACTCAGGACCTCTGGAAGAGCAGTCAGTTACTGAGTCATCTCTCCAACCGACTTATATACCTTTCAATTTAAAAGCAAATCAAATGTAAGATAGTTTTTACCAGTATTAAAATGAAAAGTTGAAAAGCTAAAGTAAATAAAATTTAAATAGTCTCTAAATAAAATATGGTATAGAAATCACCTGATAATCCAGATGCAAAGGATATCAATACCTTGATTTGTCTTGTATTTAGTGGACTGTCGCATGAATAACCTTACAAGGTGCAGCTATGTCCTTCTGAGGCATGTCCTCATCTCATTCTCTCTCCTACCTGTATAATGGTGCTGCTAGCTTTGGCTGTGACAATTTCAAGTCACACATTCTGCCTTGGTCTATACAAGTGGGAAGGTTTCTAGTACATTCATAGTACCATGTAGTGAGCTCCTTAATGCACGATCTGTGAATTTCCTTGGGCAAGCATAACTAGAACTTAACTCGACACATATTTGCACAAATTCCTTTTTTCACGAAAGGAGCCTCTGGGTAAGACAGAGGAGTTTTCTCTGCTTCTGCTGAGCTGTCTAGTATATTATAGTACTTTAGTTTCCCCATGTTCAAAACGATGCTTGTCTCTGACCTCCACCCTCACTGTGCTGCTTAGAACTGAAGGAGAACATACACAGCGGCGTAACAACAGTAATGCTAGCCATAGCAAACAGCTGTAGTGATTACGGCCAGTGATATATTCAGTTCAAAACAGTATATCCAGAGAAGCATCCTGAGTTCGAGGTCAGGCTGGTCTACAGAGTGAGTTCCAGGACAGCCAGGGCTACACAGAGAAATCGTCTTGAAAAACCAAAAAACAAAAACAAAACAAAACAAAACAAAACAAAAGAACAAAAAAAAAAAAAAGAAGCAAATATGAAGTGTGAGAGTAAATGGGCTTTTTTTTTTTTTTTTTTTTTGGTTTTTCGAGACAGGGATTTTCTGTATAGCCCTGGCCTCAAACTCAGAAATCTGCTTGCCTCTGCCTCCCAAGTGCTGGGATTAAAGGCATGCACCACCACCACCCGGCATAAATGTTTATTTTTAAACTCTTACAGAATTTTAAAGTTGAAGTCCCTAACATGCCTACTAAGACAATGTGATCTATTGAAATATAATGGAATTCTCTTGAAGATAGAATGAAGGAACTAGAAACTGCCCTGCCTAGACATGGTATATCTTAGATTCAGGATCAGTGTTGAGACCAGTCTAGACTTCATAATCCAAGCCAACTTCTACTACAGAATGAGACCCTGTGACAAGACAAAGAGAAAGAAAGAAAAAGAAATCTAGAATGGATGCTTTGTAATAGAGTCAATGGCTCAAAAATCGCCCCCAGATATGCACCATTTCTTGCGTTTTTCTACATCTTATCACTTTATCAAAATATCAACTTTAGTAAATTTTTCATACACATATCTTTCTGAGCACGTTAAGATGGAGAGGCCTTGCCCTCAAGCGCAGCATTGCTCAACCTCTGCTACATACTGGGATCAAATGGAGCCATTTAAACACTGGTGAGTACTTAATTCAATCCTTGGAGACTTGTTGACCTTGTCCAGGGTGTGGTCTTGGCATTAGTCTCTTTTAAAGTTACCTCACTGATTCCCAAGTGTCCAGGCTAAGAACACTGTTGTGGGAGTCTTGCCCAGAAGACTAGCGTTCATTGCTCCAAATAGTAGAATATGTATTTTCATTTAACTTACAACAACCTATGGGGAAAGATTTCTATTATTATCACTATTTTTTTTTTAAATAAGGACATGAAAAGTAGAAAATTTCAGAAATTTGTCCAAGGTTTCACTGGTGTTCATTAGATAGGGCAGAACCCACAGAGCTCTGTCCAATTCCAGTGTGGAGACTATCACTGGCTACACAAGAGGGACAAACAGCCAGGAAGTCGAACTTTTAAAAAGACAAGGCCTTGTGACTACAAGAGACAAAATAATTACCCCCAGGTTCCAAAACCATTATAGTAAACCAGATATTAGAAATGTTGGGGTAGGGGTGGACCTCTTCAGCCTGAATGTCAGTCAGAATGAATGGTAAATTTCCCGAGAACAGTAGTATCTGAGGCGAAGAAGAAATCCCGGCAGTGCCTAAGTCTAACTGCATACCTCCCAGTTGTCATGGTCACGGAGGAACAATGAAATCATTATTTGACTATTATTATTTTAGTTGCTAGTCAGCATGTGATTGCATCTGTAAACTGCATTTTCTATGTTCCCTGAGGATCAGGGGAGCTGTCCCTCCTGGTGGTGACAGAGCAGCCACGAACAGAACAGCCCATCTCAGGGGAAAGTCATCTTTATCTGTCAGTGTTAGTCAGCTGAGAAACAGAGCTGTAGGCAGCTGAGAAAACAGTTGGGCTGTTTTAAGTTTACAGGTGGCTTAGAATGGAAAGTTTTACACACTCAGATTCCTATGCAAGTAAAAAAAAAAAAAAAAAAAGTTTGGACAGAACAGGAAAAATAAGTTGGCAGTATTTCCCTGCAATGCTTCTAACTAACTTCCAAAAGTAAAATATCAACTCGTAGTGAAGCCTGGTGAACCAAGCACACGGCTTCTGGCAAACAGGCTTGGCTAACTGTTACCGCCCTTTCTTCACAGTGCAATCCACATGGTTAGAATCAGAACAGCCACCAAACCTGTTAGCACAAGGCTTGGCAGACTCAGAACACTCAGGAAATGTTTCCTGAGTAAATTCATAGATATTCAGGGTGTCAGTTTTGAAAAGATTTGAAAATCAGCTTATGGACACAATGACTAAGTAATGCTGGCATGTAAATAATAGGAGAGCTGTTTGGAGCCCAGATAGAACTATTTTATGGGATAGACTGGGTGTGCACCAGGAAGGAGGACAAGTATGTGTGCGTGTGTGTTGTTTAAATGAGAGAAACCAAGACGAAGGAGAGAAGATGTTTGAGAACTTCATGAGCATTTGGACTGTTGTTTTTCTCCAGGGGTGCAGGAATAACTCACTTCAAGAAGGTGAGGTCTTTATTTGTCGCCTTGACTAATGATGATCAAGAAAATGTATTCAGAATATTAGATAATTTTAACACCTCAAACAATCTTACGGATGACAAAAATAATAGAATATCTACAACGTAAATCCCTTGCTAAAACAAAATGATCTTGGAGAGACCCTAAATATTTAATAAAGTAACTATGGCGATTTGAATTAAGAAAAATTTTTTAGGACTGGCAAGATGGCTCAGTGGTTAAGAGCACTGACTGCTCTTCCGAAGGTCCTGAGTTCAAATCATAGTTCATATATAGGCACATATTTATATAAAGCTATCATTTGTAAGAGTTTAAAGAAAACTGTTAAAAGACACCTAGATACTTGTAGGTTAACATACAGTCCTAAGTATTCTAAATATAATTGACATTATAAATATAATTACATATGTCGATTCTTGAGTTCTGCCAACAAGCATATGAAGTAGACTGCATTGTATCTCTATTTTATGGGTGAAGTACTGAAGAGATGAGTTGCATACCCAATGCGCAGTTACTATGGTTACTAGGGAAAGGCCTCAGAATCCTTACACCACACTACGGTCCTTCCTCTATTCTTGAGAAGGTCACAGCAGCCTGGATTCCTCTAGATGCACTATGTTGATCTCAACTGTGCTTGCTTCATTGCTTAGCCTCTATGATATCCTCAAAAGTGTTCAAGTACCCAAATATGTAATTCTCTTTTTTTAGGTTTATTTATTTATTTTTATGTGTATAAGTACACTGTAGCTGTGCAAATGGCCGTGAGTCACTATGTGGCTGCTGGGAATTTAACTCAGGATGGTCCCGCTCACTCCAGCCCCAACGTATGCAATTCTTAAGGAAGACTATGTAATTCCCAAAGATAAGATAATTAAGTAGACATTTTCCCACAAAGACACATCATAAGAGCAAGGAAACGGATATCAACACATGAGCAGGTAATGAAATCTAGTGCATGTCCACAGTAGAATCTTACTCAGCCATACCAAAATAATAAAAATGTGACATTTGCAGAAAAATAGATTGATGGGGTTTTGGGGGAGTCACATAACTAAACAGGGACCACAAGAGGGAAAAAAGATGTGTTGAAGTAGTGAGTAGGGTAAAGGAACACACGTGACATGAACGGGTAAAGAGGCTACTGAGACTGAAGAAGTACCAAGGGAGATGGGAACATGGGCAATGAAGAAGAGGGGGAATCGATAAAATAAATTCCTTATTAAAATTTATAATGAAATAATTATTTGAATGATCATTAAAATTAATATATATTAAGACGAAGGAAGGTATAGGAAAAGATGTTCAAAGAAGAGTGCTGGCACACAGTCTCAAGTTTTAACCCTCACAACTGCAATGAGAAAGGAGACATTCCATGTCTGGGTGCAGCTGGGAGAATTGCCGGTATTGAAGCCCTCTAGATGTGATACCCCATTTATCCAATCCAGCAGGCTCTGCCTTATTCCTGGCTGCTGGCACCTTCCCAGTTCACTGGCAAAAAAAAAAAATAAAAAAAACCCTAGATAATGTAACATTTGAATAAATCAATCTCATTGATTCCACATTAGAATTTATAAAACTGGGGCTGGTGAGATGGATGAACCGGTAAGAGCATTGACTGCTCTTCCAAAGGTCTGCGTTCAAATCCCAGCAACCACATGGTGGCTCACAACCACCCATAATGAGATCTGATGCCCTCTTCTGATGTGTCTGAAGACAGCTACAGTGTTCTTATTTATAATAAATAAATCTTTAAAAAAAAGAATTTATAAAACCCCAGTGAAAGCTAAGTTTAGAAGGGCAAACAGACTATATTTAGGGTTAGGAATCCTAAGTACTACAGGGTTTAAAGCTCCAACCAGCGGTCACGCACTCATATTTTCTATGTATCTCTTACAAATAGTAACTGTGAATTTCAATCATTTTTTAGTTTCACTGGTTATTTGTATTGCTTTTTGTCAACATTTCATTTATTTCTGTCCTTGTCTTTGTTATTTCTTTACATCTATAGATTCAAGTTTTGTTCTGTTGATCTAGAACTTACTATAGAGCCCTAACTAGCCTGAAACTTGCTATGAGGACCAGGTTGGCCTGAAACGTCTATGTAGACAAGACCAACTTTGAACTCACAGACACTTAATCTGTCCTGGGATTAAAGGCATACAATACACCACCAAATCTGACCTTTGGTATGATTTCTGAAGACTCAAAAGTACCCATAAAAATGGTTCTACAGAGCCAGGTGCAAACCTTTATTTCCAGCAACTCAAGAACTAAGAGAATTGCTTGAGCTCAGTGTAAACAAAATACATGATCCACGATCCACTCTTTAAAAAGACTCTACAAGGGGGTAGAGATTAAGAGGTTAAGAACTCAAAGGTTAAGACCCTTCCAGAGGTCCTGAGTTCAATTCCCAGCAATTACATGGTGGTTCACTACCATCTGTAATGGAATCTGGTGCCCTCTTCTGGTGCCTCTGAAGACAGTTACAGTGTACTCCTATAAATAAAATAAATCTTTGTACAAATATCTTTAAAAAATTAAAAAGACTTTACAAAACTGTACAATTCACTCCTAATTATTTAAGTAATAGAATGTAGAAAATAGTTTACAATAGAAAGCATTTCTGTGTATATTTGCACACAAACAATTGTGTGTGTTTTATGACATATCAGACATTCTGTTAACGAGAGCAAATCACATTGGCTAACACAGAATCACTCTCATTTAGATATATCCTAGCTCCAAAACCAAAAGGTTTTGAAGTTGGCAAAAACAAACAAACAAAAACAACTGTTCCCTCAAGGAACATTTGCTCCATTACTAAAGCTGTGAAAGCGCTCTGAGCCATAGGCCACCAGAGAAGGAGTTATTTTCTTTACTGCTGACATAGTCATTCTGCACAGACAAACATACATAAGCATGGCATTTTATTGCTCTACAGAAAACACTGCATTAATTGAGTGGATGCCAGCCGGCTACTTGCTGTCCACAACACACAAAATAAAGAAAATAAGATCTCTACCTAACAGGCAGTTTCTCTTTGCAAGATCTTTACTGTGCAAGGCTTCCAGCTAATGGAGGAAAACAAACGAACAAAACATAAAAACCAAAGTAATGATGGAAAACACACTTGAAGAGTGGAAATAATTTTGTACATTATATATTGCATGTGACCTAAGTGTAGCCATGTAAAACATTGTAAGTTCTTATGATATTAGTTTATAGCTACTGACAGGGCAGATGGACCATATGCCTACAGAAGATGTAAATCCAGCGACATTTCCATTGGCATTAAAGACAATGCTGCTGCCTTGTTTGGTCGGTTGGTTTTTTGGTTTCTTGTTTTTTGGTTTTTTTTGTTTTTTTTTTACTTAAATGCCAGATCTCTAGGTTTGTTCTTAAATACTTCCTTTTCTCTCTGCTAAACTTCTAATCCAAACAATAGCCGCTGAATGCCTATCAGCAAACGAGGTACCAGTGAGAGCGCACTGCTGTCTGGGGGAAAGCTCCCAACAGACTTACCACTTTGGTATTATCATAGTCCCAATTTTGAAGAGTATGATTTCTTACTACAACTAAAAGCTGCTTCATCAATAAATAAAAACAAATACATATGTACATACAAACATAAACAAACAAACAGATTGCTAACTAGTCTCTTCTACCTTTTTTGGTTAAGCACTTTCAGCATTTGTCCTTATTACAACTGTCCCCAAACCCCTTACCCACATAACCTTTCTCACTAAGAAAGAATGACGAAGTTTAATTTCATAGTCATTAAACTAAAAAACCATAAAAAAGCTGCACTGCCATCATGTGGCTGAAGGTGTGTTTACAGAGACCAACTGTCAGTATTTCCTACCAACAAACCAAATTTACAGCCCAGTGTGAAGCAATGTAACTTTTATTTGAAATTTATATATTTTTATTTTTATTTTTTTATTTATTTTTAATGAAACAAAAACAACTAGAACAAATTCCTGTTGCCTCCCCCCTCCCCCATGCCTGCCACCCCACCCTCTCCCACTTATCAGCCCTGTCATTCCCCACATTGGGGCACAGAACCTTCACAGGGCCAAGGGCCTCTCCTCCCATTGATAACTGACTTTGCAATCCTCTACTATACACATGCTGCCAGAACAATCAGTCCCACCATGTATAGTCCTTGGTTGGTGGTTGAGTCCCTGGGAGCTCTGAGGGCATTGGTCAGTCTATATTGTTGTTCGTCCCAAGAGGCTGCAAACCCTTCAACTCCATTGGTTCTTTCTCTAACTCCTTCTTTGGGGACCCTGTACTCAGTTCAATGGATGGCTGTGAGCCTCTACTTCTGTATTAGTCAGGTACTGTCAGAGCCTCTCAGGAGATAGCTATATCAAGCTGGAGTGCCCTTCCTTCAGTCTCTGCTCCATAGTTAGTCTCTGCAACTCCTTGCATGGGTATTTTGTTCCTCCTTTTAAGAAGGAATGAAATGTCCACATTTTGGTCTTCCTTTTTCTTGAGTTTCTTGTGGTTTGTGGATTGTACTTTGTGTATTCCAATGTTCTGGGCTAATAACCACTTATCAGAGAGTGCATATCATGTGTGTTCTTTTGTGATTGGGTTACTGAAATTTATATTTAAGGACAATTATTATTCACAGTCTCTTCAGTTTCTTATGGTAAACACCACTGCTTGAAAGCAGGAAACAGCACCCTCAACGCTGACTCAGACACAAAAACAAAATGGTGGCACCCTCGGTCCTCCTGATCTTGCTGATCAGAATTTACTAGTACCATAATACATAATACATGATTATGATTTACTAGTACCATAATACACACTCTAGCTATGAAAGTCTTGAAAAACCTGGTTACAGAATCCAGCAGTTTCAAGTGACCTATGACATCTTAAAAACAACCAATACGATATTTATTCAAGTTGATCAACAATTTTTGTTTGACCTAGGACTACATCCCAAACAAAGACTGCCATTTAAAAAAAATCAATATTATAGCAAATAGAAATGGTTTTTCCATCTCGCTCTATTACTACATCTAGCTTATTTTCCCACACGTAACTGAAAAACATACTTCAATTCTAATTAAAGAGAGTTTTAATTCTAAAGTATAGTCCTTTGTATTTTTCAACTATAGAATGTTCTAGATTCTGTGCAAGCCATCTGAAGGAATCTGTATCAAATGCTTTGTAATGATGGAGTCTAATTAGAAGTTAAGCATCTCAGCCGGGCAGAGGTGGCACACACCTTTGATCCCAGCACTTGGGAGGCAGAGGCAGACGGATTTCTGAGTTCGAGGCCAGCCTGGTCTACAGAATGAGTTCCAGGACAGCCAAGGCTACACAGAGAAACCCTGTCTTGAAAAAAAAGGAAAAGAAAAAAAAGAAGTTAAGCATCTTTAGATCTAAGTCTACACACAGATCCTTGTTTCTTAAGCAATTCATCTAAGTCATAGGAAGACAGCGCCATCTATAGGTCTGTGTAAGTAGAGAAGAATTGGCTTAGATTTTGATGGGAATGGCTGATCCCTTAGCCCTCCTAGGAAGCTCAAAATTAACCCTGTTCACTCTCTAATCTCAGGAGATAGTATTAGGTTATAACAAAGTGCTTTGATGTTTCGCTACAACAATTTTCCAAAATAACAATAACAGAGGCCCCAAAAAAAAGAGAACACTTTTCTTCAGTTGTTTCACTCTTTGTGGTCTATAAATATTGAAGAAATATTAGCATGCTGATAAGCACCTTTGCTCTCCCTAGTGCACCCATCTTATAAAACTCTCTGTGGGCATAATTTCACTGTGGGTGTCATCTAATTCTGTTAAAAAATAAAAACACCTTGGGAGGCAGAGGCAGGTGGATTTCTGAGTTTGAGGTCAGCCTGGTCTACAGAGTGAGTTCCAGGACAGCCAGGGCTACACAGAGAAACCCTGTCTCGAAGAACAAAAAAAAAAAAAAAACACAGAAGAGGAAGACAAGTATTCACTTTACAATACTGTAGTTTTTATACACACTAAGCTAAGTCCACTCTGTCATCTAACACAAACTGGCTACTCTTATTCAGAAGGGAAAAGGGTTGAAAATAGACACACTTCCTTCTCACAGATAAGCTTCAGTGTGTTCTGTAGGGATGATCTTACACCAGTGAGACATGCACGTGTCTTAATTGGTTGGATAAGGGTTCCATTAATGACATATGGTAATAATGATTGGGATAGTCTTAACTAAGCATATGTCATGGACAACAGAAATGAAATGCTTGTTAATGTTGAGATCTGTTCTGGGCAAGAAGACTCTCATACCTGAGCTAAGGTCTGATATTTAAAGATCCTGTAAAGACAAGAAACGCTCTGTTGTACTCCAGCTTCCCAAAGCAGCTCTGGATTCTTAACCCAATGAGCAGAAAGGACGTGCTATATATGGGGCTGCTTGCACCATTTCCCACGCTGCACCCTAAGTAGTGTAGAGTAGTAGCTGAGAGCTCAAGTTTTGAAGATAGATAGATAGATAGATAGATAGATAGATAGATAGATAGACAGAATGCAGAATTTGTGTTCTATGATTTGTCATTAATCTTGAACAAACAACTTCATTTCTTTGAGATTTACTTTCCTCATCTTTAAAAAAATAACAAATTAATACAGGTGATTTAAGCAAAGTGAAATACTTTGAACACAGTAAATAGTAAGTGTTATCAGCACTCAAAAAGATAATGTCTTATCGGTTATTAATTTTATCATGCTTATTGAATACGATAAATACAAAATATCTACCCAACCTAAGTAAACACATATAATCCGTTTATGATTCCTTGAGTTGGCAAGGAATATGACTGAAGTCGAAATCACAATGTATATAACCATACAAGAGAAAGTGGCATTTGAGGTGGTAATTCCAAAATATGTTTCTAGACTGTTCTAGAGAACCACTAGAGCCTAACCGAGTATAAATACTGGGCGCGTTAGCAATGTGACTCTGTAAAAGTCCAACACGGATGGGAGTGGCCTAACCAAGAATCAATACTGTGCACATTAGCAAAGTGGCTCTGTAAAAGTCCAACATGGATGGGAGTGGCTTATCAGACCCCATACTTAGCTCAGGAGCCCTGAACAACCGATAGCTTTTAGTAGAAGGAAGAAAAAAAATTAAGAGTGTGGCCAGTTCCCATGAGTATGTGGCAGCACAAATTCGACTCAGTAGGTTATTTTAAAGAAGACAGGAGGTGGGAGTAGGTAGAAAGTAAAGGGTGATCTGGGAAGAGTGGGGAAAGAGTGCCAGTGGGCTGCTCACAATGTGTCATACGCCTGCATGAAATCCCCAAAGAATTAATATTATATTTTAAAAATGTAAATGGGTCTCAACAAAAGTTGCAGATACAGACCTGGGAGTCACTGCAAATAGTTTTAGGTCAGCCAGAGGGCAGATGGCCCTCATCAAGAAGATACCAGACAAGCCTGGATGGTCAGCAAGGAAGACAGTGGAAGACTCAGAAACTGGGTAGAGTAGCCAAAATCCATACTCTGAAGGCAGAGTCTTACAGAACTTCTAAAAACTCAAGGCCAGTGTCATGCATCGTGAAAAGCAGGACAGCTCCAGTTACAGATTTCGACAGACCCTGTCAAGATAAATGGATGGACAAACAGGAAGAAGGTGGTAAAGGGACCACAAGAACAACATTAAGGGAAAAATTTTAAAAGGTGTAAAATCCTACAACTATGAAATAAAATTGAGAATAAAAAAAAGACAGGTAAAACTTTCAGCAAAAAGAGGAAAAATACATACACCAGTTATAGTAAGTTGAAGATCAAATGAGAACACTTTCAGAGAGGTT
>JADRCC010550496.1:0-10216 GCA_019843855.1 Hylomyscus alleni
AGAGAAGGAAGGAAACCCTCCCCAATATTATCTAATTTAACCAGCTAACTGATGTTTTAAGGTCTCCTTGATGATCGATTTGAACTAGTATCAACATTTTCATGACAATGAGGTACATCATGAATTACATAATTAAGACATTTTCTCATTGGCCTAATCTACAATGTCATATGTAAGTAAAGTTCACAATTTTCCAAAGTCAAAGCCAGTTTCATATTTATTGAAATTCAGACATAAACAGGATATTGAGTGAACACTAACTTTTATTCTTTCCTATGACAGACATAACATCCTCACAAATTCAAACCTCACACCTACCTTATGTCTTAAGTTAGTTTTAACTTACTTACAATGTCCAAAGGAGCATATCTAGATCCAAAAGATTCTCAGGAGAATGTCATAAACTTAACGAAACTCAGAGGAAATTATTGTGGATGGAATCAACGTGAAACTTTTCAGTAAACAAAGTCTGAAGACAACATCTTCCTGAACCAGGAAAATAGAAGAATTTGAGTACAGTTAGGTGTTTAGTGTTATCAGCCACCCCTGTCATTCAGGCTACAAAGGTTTCTCCTGCAGCCACTCACAGAGATAAGATATGCCAGAACAGGACAGTGCTGATAACTCTTTTGACTTTTTGAAAATAGTCAGACATATCTGATTCATTTTTGCATTTTGATTTTCCAATATTCAGTTTCTTTACATAGATTGAGAAATGACAAGTTCCTTAAGAGATTAACTTAAAGTAAAGTGAGAGTAACAAGTTGTGCTGATGCCATCTCTTCCCAATGCCACATTCGAGCAACCTACATATAAGTTCAAGTACTTCAATTTAAAATATACATTTACTTTAGAGCACATATAATATGTATGTATACAGTGATGATTTTGCAATAGTGTGCCCTAAGGTTTCAGAATTTTTTCTTTAATTTTCAAAGACAGAGATGGCATTTAAAGCTTTTTAAATATTCCCTTTATTTGCTGGACTATTTTTTGTTTTTGTTTGGGAAATTTAACTTTTTGGTCATTTCACAGAGTCATATACTTGTTTTATTTCTAAAGATTTCTTTGTTTGTTTTTGCTTTGTTTTACAACTGAAGAAAATGAAACTTACTTTTTTCAGACCCATGAGAATAAGAAAGAGATGTGCATTCTCCTATTTATGTTACTGAACATTTCATTCTGCTACTTTTAGGCCATTCTACCACAGCAGCAAACAGACTGTATTATTTTTCAGATGTACCATGAAGGGCAAGTCATGATTCCTCAGGAAATCACATGTGGCCCATGTTAGATGAAGGACCTTCCCTGGGTATCATAAGTTCTTATATGTCATTCTCAGACCACATTAAGGGGATCACACTGGTGAGCTTTATCTCCCAGTATGTTGCCATAATAACTGAAAATAATACTGACAGTCTACCAAATAATGGCCTAAAGTTCCTGGAAATCATAATAGTTCATTTAACTAAAAAAAAAAAAAAAAAAAAAAAAATCAACCTCTACTCTACCATAAGAAAGATTGGGATTTTGGCAGTACAGGTATGGTAGGGCAGGAGAGAAGCACAGAAGACCAGCAGAATGAATGGAAAAAATGAAGCCTCAGAAGGATGTGGGGAGACCCTATAGAAAGTACCAGAGAAATAGGAGGTGAGGGACTCAATGGGAATGATCTTAGGTGAAATGCCCAACAGTGGGGAGAGGAAATTTACCTCCAGTAGATAGACAGGGTCTCAAGAGAGGCATGGTGTTACCAACCCACAGTCAAAATTTCTGACCCAGAAGTTCTCCTGTCTTGAAGGGACAAATGGAGAATGAAGGTGATACAAAAACCAGTCCAACTGGGGATCTCCCTCATTGGGATAAACCAAGGCCTGACATTATTAGTGAGGTTATGGTGTGTTTACAGATAGGAGCCTGGCATGACCGTCTTATGAGAGGCTCTACCAGCATATGACTGTGACAGATGCAGATATTTACACCCAATCATAGACATGAAGTTGGGAACCTCTATGGTTGAATTAGGAGAAAGTTGGAAAGAGGAGGAGGACAATGACTCCCATAGAAAGACCAACAGTCTCAAATATCCTGGACTCCTGGGAACTCCCAGACATTGAACCACCGACCAGTTAGGCAGCATACAAGGAGCTGGTCATAGGCCCTACAGGTACAACTGAGGACTGTCTGCTCTCAAGCCTGAGTGGGAGAAGATGAGCCTAATCCTCCAGAGGCTTGAGGCTCCTGGGAGTTGTGAGGCATGGTGGTGGGGGAGCATCCTCTCAGGGACAGGGGGAGGAGGAATGGGATGAGGAACTATGGGAGGTGAGACTAAGAGGGGGTGACATCAAGATGGTAAGTAAAAAAATAAATAAAAAATTCTCTCTCTCTCTCTCTCTCTCTCTCTCTCTCTCTCTCACACACACACACACACACACACACACATACATGAAGACTGGGAAAAAGAACTGTTGTCTGATGAATGCAGTAGAAGAAAAGGAATATTTTTAAACTGGATATTTGTCTCTTTCTTGGAGTTTTGCAGTACCTGTATTCTACCATACTTTAATTCACAGATCTAGACAGGAGTTTAAGGACCTGGAACCATCAGAGGGCTGCTGAAAAGGGTTACTGCAGCTTCCCCTTACTGCTCTGACATTTTTATGTTTTAAAAGCATATGACAAAAATCTCAAGAAATCATTCATTGTAGAGAAATGGAAATATTTGTGGCAAAAGCTTTCTTAAGTGTTGGCAAGCCACAGCATAAGATGCAGTAGGATGATTCGAAGGATGGTGAGGGGCCAGTGCCTACCTAAGCTGCAATGCATTATTAATCTGTCTCTGAAAGTAATTGCTTTCTTAGCCAGTCTCCTCAAGCTTGCAAACAACTGCACTTAACTTTCTCCTTGATGAAGTTTAGGAACCATGTCTTGCTGCAGTTTACAACCTGCAATATCTTTAGATGGTGCATCTAAAACTCAGTTAATTAATTAGTATATCTGAAACACATAATATGTGGTGAGGCTCTGTGTACCTGACAACAGGAAGATCAGCTACGGATATGTGTTTTCTTGAGCCCTATCCCACAAGAAGAATTGTCAAGTAATAGCAAAAAT
Source organism: Hylomyscus alleni (assembly GCA_019843855.1). Taxonomy (NCBI): domain Eukaryota; kingdom Metazoa; phylum Chordata; class Mammalia; order Rodentia; family Muridae; genus Hylomyscus; species Hylomyscus alleni. Next base: position 3,115 of record JADRCC010550496.1, read on the forward strand.
CCTCTGGATTTTATCCTTTTTCAAGGGTAAAAACATTGAAGATTGCAGATGGGTTACAATTTTTCCTTCAGTTATGTTTTGCTAACGAGAGCCACCTTGAATATAAAATTAGTTTTCAACCCTAAGGTGTTTATTTAATAAACAGAGATGACAAGCACTGAAAGTAGAATGCTGTTTATAAATCTATATTAGAATTCTTATTTATAATGGTAAGACCATCATACAACAATAAAGAATACTTAAATACAAAATACAAGATATAGCTGAAACTTTTCAAAACTGGAACGCTAAAAAAGTATGTGAGGGAGGAAGCTCTAGATTAAGTAAACACAGTGACATCTTTCCTTCCTCTCAGGATTTAATTCATTGTGTCATCAGGTTTAATCCTGTCAGCAAAAAAAAAAAAAAAAAAAAAAAAAAAAAAAAAAAAAAAAAAGCATATATTTCTAAAAAAAGTAGAGAGCCACCAAAGGTCATTTCTCATGAAAAGTCTAAGAATACCTGAAAAGTCTAAGAATACCTGAAATGCATTATCTGCCATTTTATTGGATCTGTAAGAAGCTTGTTGATTGAGATCTTAACATCTTTATAGAATATAGATTTCTTGCTTGGGTTCTAAACTCTAGATCTTTTTTTACAAAATATTTGCATCTCAAGGCAGGTATTTAGCAAAGGATGTCAAAATGAAGTTGAATTATAAATAGTATTTCCACTTACATATGCATTGCACTTTGAAAACTTGCACTTAAGTTTTGCATTTAAGATTGACATGATGTCTCTGCATTCATACATGCATTAGTTCCTACAGTTACAGAAAAATAGCTCAGGATGTTAGCTTAAAGATCTGATCTCTTAATCACATTATGTTTTAGTACTACATGGATCAAGGATTTTGCAAAACATGGCCAGGTTTCCACTGAAAAGTTCAGGTAAAGGCATGAGAATTTTTAAGAATATTGTTTTGTCATGTGCTTTTCAGGATCTTTTTGGCAGAAGAGTATCCAGTTTTAAAAGTATAATATCTCCTCTGTTTATACAAAGATTCAAGGTATAATCTTTGAAAGCATTTAAGCCTAACCTATAGAGATCTTATCTCTAAACAACATCCTGAAAATGAAAAGTATGATGGTTACTCTGCTTAAGTTGTCACCAATGAGAAAAAAAAAAAAAGAAAATCTTTTTTATGCATGCATTCACACACACACACACTCACACACATGCGTACACACACACACACACACACACACTCACACACACATGACAACACTGGAGGACAACTATAATAATAGTTTTCATGTAACTTTTTAAAATTGAATGCCAAAAACTATAAACTATGTCAAAACTCACTACATTTAAAACTGTTGTGTGTATAAACAAGATCCATATAAGCCCTTGCTACGGTAGTAACATTCAAGCTGGGATCTGAAGATTGAAATAGACCCTGGTTGGCAAAATAAAGTACAGAGAGAATTGTAAATGTCATGAGAGTAGCAATGCAACATATGCACAATATATACCTCATACATTTATAATGGAATTACAAAGAGAAAGAGAAATTTAAGCCATTTTTATAAATTTAGCTATAATAGCATCAATAAAGATTCTGAAGTTTGGCAGACTAAATGAAGATCATTATATATACAGCGAAATCCAAACCATGCTATGGATGTCTGGGACATTGGATTATATTTTAAATCAGAGCTTTGAGGGAATTCTTGTGGACTTAAATTAGTAATGGACAGACTAAAATAATTGTAAGTTTTGTATATTTTAAAAATGATTTTTATTTTTTTGTGTATGAAATTTTTGTCTGCATATATGTATGTGTGCCATGCACATGTGTCATATGTGTCTTTGGTGCCCATGAAAGTCACAAGAGTGTTTTGGGTGCCCTAGAACTGGACTGGTGGATGGCTGAGAAGCAATATGCAAGGGTTATGAATTGCACTGAGATCCTCTATAAGAGAAAAACACATGCTCTTAACAGCTGAGCCATTTCCCCATTCACGCATTTGTCATGTGTTATTCAAAATGAAAAAGAATATGTGTGGATGGTATTTATATGTAGAGGTTTTTGAGTTGGGGATATCTGTGTAATAATATAATCAAGAGATAGATGACAAGCTGGTGCATAGATAGTCCCAACAAACAAAAAAAACCATCACTCATTTCCCACAGGTAGTTGGCTATGGCCTTCGTATAGAAAAAATTGTGGTTGAAATACATTTGTGAGTTCAAATTGAAATATGTATCAATAGGAAATGTATATTAAAATAATTGAATTGTTAATATAATGGAAGAAAATGTGATATGAAGATCATCAAGAAGTAGAATACATATAACCCAAAAGATAGAGGGGCAAATATATGCAATGAGATTTCATGTTGTAGGTTATCACATTAAATTTTTCAATCAGCTCCAAGGAGGACATTGTTACATATGAACTCTTTGAGAAGACCAGCAATATCATCATCATAAATATGAAAATTTTGCAGACAATTTAATACACAGCAAACCCATGAAGGCTACACACAATTAAATGTTGTGTAGTGTTGGCACAGCCCACATACAAAATAAATGTGACAAAGTAACAGAACCACACTCGTAAGTTACAGCTAGTTGTCTAATAAGCCATATTTATGGTCTGTCCTTGCAAGCTGAGTGAGGAATCAGAGGCTAAACTCTAAATCCCACTGTTTTTTGGTTAGGTAAACTCATAGCTTATTTAATCTATAGCCAATGCATCAAATCTAAAATCAACAGTTTTGGACACAAATACCCAAACTCACCATAAATATTTATATGTACAGTTAAACTTTAATTTAAAAAATGCCAAGTCTCTATTAACTCCATCAATGTCAATTCTGAACTTTGTTTATGCTTGTAATCTGAATTTGTGGGATGTTGAAGAGACATTTAAAAAACAACTCAATTTAAAACCAAATGCGTTTTGAAAAAAAATAGAAAATAGGAACTAATATCAAAAAAATATAAAATTACATATTGTTCTCCCTTGATTCATATGTGAGATTTCACTAGCCAATTCCTCAAGGACCTGATACACATTAAAGATTCAAGCAAAACTCAGGTGATAGCAGATGCCAGAGAGGTTGTGGAGAAAGAGGAATACTCCTTCATTGCTGGTGGGATTGCAAGCTGGTACAACCAATCTGGAAATTAGTTTGGCAGTTCCTCCGGAAATTGGACATATTTCTACCAGAGTATCCAGGTATACCACTCCTGGGCATATACTCATAAGATACTCCAAAATGTAATAAGGACACATGCTCCACCATGTTCTTAGCAGTCTTATTTTTAATAGCCAGGAACTAGAAACAATCCAGATATTTCTCAACAGAGGAATGGATACAGAAAATGTGGTACATCTACACAATGGAGTACTACTCAGCTATTAAAAACGATGAATTTGCTGGGTGGTGGTGGCACACACCTTTAATCCCAGCACTTGGGAGGCAGAGGCAGGCGGATTTCTGAGTTCGAGGCCAGTCTGGTCTACAGAGTGAGTTCCAGGACAGCCAGGGCTACACAGAGAAACCCTGTCTCGAAAAACCAAAAATAACAAAACAAAAAAAAAAAAAAAAAAAAAAAAAAAAAAAAACGATGAATTTATGAAATTCTTAGGGAAATGGGTGGATCTAGAGAATATCGTCCTGAATGAGGTAACCCAATCATAAAAAAAACACTCATGGTATGAACTCTCAAGTGTGTATTAGCCCAGAAGATTGAAATACATAGAGTACAATCCACAAACCACAAGAAATTCAAGAAGAAGGAAGGCCAAAATGTGGACACTTCATTCCTTCTTAAAAGGGGGAACAAAATACCCACGGAAGGAGTTGCAGAGACTATGGAGCAGAGACTGAAGGAAGGACAATCCAGCCTGATATAGCTCTCTCCTGAGAGGCTCTGACAGTACCCGACTAATAAGTAGAGTCTCACAGCCATCCATTGCACTGAGTACAGGGTCCCCAATGAAGGAGCTAGAGAAAGAAGCCAAGGAGTTGAAGGGTTTGCAGCCCCTTAGCATGAACTAACTAGTACCCTCAGAGCTCCTAGGGACTAAACCACCAACCAAAGAGTACACATGGATGGACTAATGGCTCCAGCAGCATATTTATAGTAGAGGATGGCCAAGTCGGTCTTCAATGGGAGAGGCCTTTGGACCCGTGAAGGTTCTATGCCTCAGTGTAGGGGAATGCCAGCACCAGTAAACAGGAGAGGGTGGGGTGGTGAGCAGGGGGAAAGGGAAGGAACAAGAGTTTGTTCTTGTTGTTTTTTGTTTTTTTTTTTCGTTTTGTTTTTCGGGGTTTTTTCTGAGGGGAAACTGGAAAAAGAGATATCAGATGACATGTAAATAAAGAAAATATCTAATAAAAAAAAGAAATAAAGAAAAAATATTCAAGCAAAAGAATTAACGGAGTAGTGGTTGTACACACCTATAATCCCAGTACTTGGGAGGCAGAGGCAGGCAGATTTCTGATTTCGAGGCCAGCCTGGTCTACAGAGTGAGTTTCAGGAAAGCCAGAGCTATACAGAAAAACCCTGTCTCTAAACAAAACAAAACAAAAAACAAAACAAAACAAAAAACAAAACAAAACCAACAGCAACAGATTTTCTCAGCCTAGAAACATGAGCAATCTGATGTCTAAGGTGATAGGTCTGAGAACCTGCAGGGAGTGTTATGTAGATTACTTAGGCTGCTGTGCTTACAAACCTTAGTACAATGTAAAGAGCTGATCATAAAAAGAATAGCTATGAGTGTGATAGCACTTTACTAAAAATATGGAGGCCTGAACAAGTTCAATCCAGTTAAAAGTTCTTGCTTGGGTGAAACACTCTGCCAAGCCCCCAACCTTAGCTGCGGAGCAATTTTAAAATATTACTCCATAATAAAAGGAGAAAAAAGAAACTATAGTTATTTGCTTAAAATCCAAATAAAAACAAACATGTAAAGAGGTAGCTAAGTTAGCATGACTCTAACAGAATGGAGGTGCTGCTCAGTTAGTATAATGTCACACAGATGGTTGAACAAATAGTTCTGCTATGGGAGAGGCAGTCTATATAGTTAAAACTATTGTTAGGCTTCTAGAATGAAGGCATATCATAGTTCACACATTGTGAGCATGGCAGCAATAGATGGGCTTATACAAAATGAATGGATCTTAAGGGTTATAACATACTTAGTATATTATTACTTTGATGAATTCATAACTTGATGGCATTTATGTGAAGTGGAGAATATAAAAAACTTGAAAAACCACAGCATGTATTTTTGATGCTTCTTTTTGTTTTTTGCTTGTTTGTTTTGTTAACACTCCAGCCCGTCATTCTGGTTCCTGAAAATCATGGTATAGACTGCTTTGGTCTGCCATTTTATTCTCAACTGTCTAAAGAGAATCCTTGGAAACTCTGAGCTGAAACAAGAATCTTTCCTTCTTTAAAAACTTTGAACCACATTTTGACCACAACTATAAAATATATTCCATTTTCTTCCAAGATAGCTACAGAATCTTAATGTCCTCATGACAACAAAATAATAATTCACCTGATGTCAGTGTTTCACAGCCTTGTGAATCATTTCATATTGGATAAATACATAGAAACACTACACTAGTCCACAAAGAACTTGTAAGTATTATTTCAAAGTAAAAGTAAAATAAAGCACAAATGTGAATTAATTCTAAACTAGAAAAGACATGGAGGGATCAAAATGTACTAAGGAGAGATTCTACTGAATAATAAATTGAAAGTTTAACATTTAAAATAATAAATTTTATAGCATTTTAAACACATCCTTTAAAGTTTTTATTTTATTTTATGTCTGGAACAGGATTTGTAAATTAACTTTTGAAAATTTTAATAGCATTTAATAGTATATAAATGCTTATTGTAATTGTGCCCAAAAGTCAAAAGAATTCACTTAAAGTGGACAATAAAACTGTATTAGATATTCTTTTCTAATAAATGCTACTAGATACCTAATTATGAGAAGAAAGGCTTATTTTGGGTTTCAGTTTTATAATTTTCAGTTCACTAATTTTAAGCTTGCTGTGGTGGCACATCAAGGAGAGAGGATGAGGCAGAGCAAAAATGCACACCACTTGACAGGAATCCATTATGACATCAATGGAATGTTACTAATGAACTGAAGCCTTCCTACAAGGCCCCACATCAGCCGGGTTCTGCCACCTCTGATATTGTGATGTGAGCAACAAGCCTAGGACACAGAAATGGGCACTACAAAAAGAAACTCCAACAACTAAAATGTAAAAATTTTCTGAGACCCACAATAGATTAGAAGCCCATCTGTGTTTTAAGGAAATTAATAGTTCAGTGCAATTTTTAGATAGCTTCAAAGCAAACTGTCTTTCCTTACACTAAATTCACAGAAACTTAAAACCTGTAAAAATGAGCTAATAAATTGATTTGTCTTTCATTAAAGAGAACAAGCTTTTCATGAATTGTAACATTTTCTGCCTCACTGTTTTGAGTTATAAAGTATGAGAGCACTTTATTAAGTTGGAAATTGAGTAAAATGGCACTTCTGTAAAGAGAAGCATCTAGAATTCAAAAATTCAATGCAATGATATATAATTCTTCATGGGAAATATGTCAAATACAGCAACACTGATATCCAATTCTTTTGGTTAAATGATAATTATATGCCTGAATATTTGAAAATGACTTAATAGCATACATCAGTTATACATAGTGATGATCTGTCCTTCATACATGCATATGTGCATGTGTATGTACATCTTCACATGTATGTACACACAAATGAAACAAACAATAGGATAATATGCTAAATAATGTTTTTTCCCTTTTTGTTAGATTTTTTTTATTTGTATTTCAAATGTTATCCCCTTTCCTTGTTTCCTCTCTGAAAACCCCCTATCCCATGTCCCTCTCCCTGCTCACCAACCTACCCACTCCTGCTTACCTCTCCTGGCATTCCCCATACACTGAGACATCGAGCCTTCTCAGGACCAAGGGCCTATCCTCTCATTGATGTCCAACAAAACTCTCCTCTCCTACATATGTAACTGGAACCATGAGGCAATTGTTGGTTCACAATGTT
>JADRCC010550515.1:0-11547 GCA_019843855.1 Hylomyscus alleni
TTTGGGTTTCATGTTTCTTCTTCCAGCATTTTTTTCAGATTATTGATTTGCATGAATGTGTCTGTGCAAGTGTGTGTGCATTTATGTGTTCATATGTGTGAATGCAGTGGCCTAAAGAGGGGTTTGGGTGTCCTCCAATAACAATTTCTTTTGAGGCAGGGTCTCTGGCTGAATCTGAGGCTTGCATTTTCTTGGCCACTCAGGAAGGATCTAACTCCAGTAATTCTCCTGTCAGTGCCTCCATCAGAATTTGAATTTCAGTTGTGTGTGTGCATGAGTATATGTGCATTTATGTGCATGTATGTGTACATGCATGCATGTGTGTGCGTGTGTGCGCCAGCGTGCCCAATGTCCAGTTTGTTATGTGGCTGCTGAGATTTAAACTCCAGTCCTCATGACTGGTCAACAAATACTCCTAACTGCTGGGTCATTTCTTCAGCCCCTTTCCATACTTTAATCTTGGTGTGTTAGCATGCTGTTGTATGCCGTGGAAGCCTAGAATTGTGTGTGACTGTATTTGTATACCCTGAGTCTAACCTGGATAAATGTGAGTGTATGGAAGAATTTCTCTTCACAGATACAACCATCCCCTGTACTTTCCTTTTATTAACATTAATTGTTAGAGACTCCATCATGTCTCTGGAAGTCCACTTTCTCCATGGCTAAATGTGAATGTCAATTGAGAAACTATAAAAACACCACCACAACAAAAAACCTTCCCTTCAAAACAGACAAACAAATAAGAAAAATGGAAGGAAAAGAAAGGCAGGAAGATATTCATTTGAGCTGCCCACCTGAGCCCTCAGGGAGTTTGCCTCTCCTGCCAGCCAAAGGGACTGTAATGTGGCTCTGCTCTGCCTCCAGCCTCAAGGTCATGGGTGCTGCCAGCATCTCTGTGTATCATTTAGGCGATGCATGGAAGTTGTCATGTATAACTTACTATAGGTTATCAGAAAAAGTTGTTTGGTGGTTGTCTTAGTTTTCATTGCTGTGAAGAGATACCATAACCAAGATAACTCTTGTAAATGACAACATTTAACTGAGGCTGGCTTACAGGTTCAGAGGTTCAGTCTAGTATCATCAAGGTGTGAGCATGGCAGTGTCCAGGCATTCATGGCTCAGGAGGAGCTAAGAGTTCTGCACCTTTATTGAAGGCTGTTGGGAGAAGACTGTCTTCCAGGAAGCTAGGATGAGGGTTTTAAGCTTATGTCCACAGTAATTCACTTCCTCCAACAAGGCCACACATACCCCAACAAGGCCATACCTTCAAATAGTGCCATTTCCTAGGCCAAACATATCCAAACTACCACAACTGACTTCTAGGAAGCTAGGAGGAAGCGCTCTCAAAGCCCATCCCCACAGTGACACACTTCCTCCAAGAAGGCCACACCTCCCAATAGTGTCATTCCCTGGGCCAAGCATATTCAAACCACCACAGTGGTAAAGTCTCAAGTCTTCTTTTGTGAAAGTTAAGTCAAGTCAATATCCTGTGAAATGCTTCATTGTTAGTCCAAAAGTAAACACCATTAAGGTAGTTGTTCTCATTCTGTATTTTCCTTGGGTCTGAACCTCACAGAGCCTTTTTGGAAGTTTCTTCCAGTGGATTTGCTTATGTTTCCATTACCTGGACCATTCTACCTAAGGACCATGGATGATACCCCAAATGAAGAGGGAAACAATACAACATTGGCTTACTCCAGCTCGGTGCCCCTTCAGAACAAGTGTCTGGCTTAGTTTCAGCTATTATGTACTAACAGGCACATTGACTTGTTTGACAGTGAAGGATATGCTGGTTAGTGTCTGAGAAGAGAGACCTTCAATTTAGAAACTGCCTCCATTAGAATCCTGCAGGCACATCTATGGGATACTTTTCTTGATTGGCAGTTGATACGGGAGATGTTACGTCTGGGCAGGTGGGCCTGAGAGGTATAAGAAAGGTAGCTGAATGTGAGCCTGGAGAATAACCCAGTAAGTAGCATTCTCCCATGGCCTCTGCTGCAGTCCCTGTCACAGGGGTCCTACCTTGACTTTCTGTCCTTATTTCCTTTACTATGGACTACAAACTGTAAGAGAAAATAAACCCTTCATTTCCTTAGTTGCTCTTGGCCATGGTATTTTATCACAGCAATAGAAAACAAACTAACACACCCATGAGGCTTTGGATTTGATACTCATGGATACTCAGGAGCTGAAGGAAGGCTCTGTCTATACTGTGAGGATTTTACATGTGGGCTCTTGTCTAGTTGCTGTATAGTCAGTTACTTTAGAATTAGGTGATTTACAGCTATGAGTCTGTGACTTAGTCAGGGCTTGGTGGTACTGCCTAGCCTGTTATGTTCCATCTGAAGTTTGAGAGTCTCTCCTGGGATGATTAAACAGAGAGGAGCTAGAATGAGTCAAAATTAAAGAATGATCTATTCAACTCTCTCACCTCAAGATCTGCTTAACTGGCTTCTCCATTGGGATGGCTTTGAGTTTATAACTCAGGGCTTTCAGAACTACTATTCCAAAAAGCCCAGGATAGAATTAGAGTGTCTAGACTAGTCTATCTTTCTGGCAAATCAGTGGTGATTACATTCAAGGGCAAGGGAACTGGCCTCCAGCATGGCCAAAACTTGATGTGTGTGTTTCATCAATACTCACACCCTGGGATGGCAGTATTAGAACAAGAAAAGCGAGCAGTGGAGTTCTCCAGTCTTTTGTCAAAGCCAATCAGATCATAAGGGGCAGAGTAAAGAGTCAAACCAAGAGTCTTGACTCATGGTAAGAATGTGGTCTGGGATGCTTTTTAAATTTCGTGTAGACATATGAAAAACAAAACCGAGGCTCAAGAGAAGGAACACCTATTTGCATGGCTTTTTATATTTTGACAGAGTTAGATAATCCAAGGCCCACAAGTTCAACAAGTCCCACTTCTAGATCTCGTCTCTAAGCAGGTACAGGAATGGAGTTGAAAACTCTGTGAAGCCTAGGCATCATAGTTTTGGATGTTTGGTAGATGAGCAACAACTTGCATAGTTATCATATTTTAATGGTACTATGACCTCAAGTCACCATAAATGTCAGGAAACCACAGAGATAGCTGGAAGGCATGTCCAACAGCTCTGATGTCAGTTTTAAACATTCGGAGCCAAATTACTTCTCAGTGTGGCCTAAAATTCTCTAATGCTTGTTTCAATGTATTTTAAATGATTCTGTTAAGTAGATTTGGAAACTTAAAAATGGATAATCCGCCTTAAAAGGAAGAAGTTCGAAGCTGGCTTGCCCCCTCCAAGGTTGAGAAAGACCCTGTGTTTCCACATTTATGGATTCTGTGCTACCGGGAAGCCAAGGAGTCTTGGTTAATAAAGGAAAATTTTTTCTTTTTCTTTTCTAACCACAAAAGTTGAACTGTTTCTTTCTGCTGACATGGATACCCACTACAAGTATTTGATCTCTTTCTTATTGTGGCTGAATGGTGAAGGGAAGTAATTTCTGCTTTCAAAGATGGAATGCAGAAATCGTAGTGTGCTCAGCACTGCAGGGAAAAAGATAAAGACGGCCAGAGGCATGAGAGTGCAGTTGGCCTCTGGGTACTGCATTCCTGTCTTTAGGGGAATAAAGTCTGTAAAGGAGAGGCTATTGCTAGAAGGGGTTTATTCTTTATACCTGATGAAGCTGCTGAAAACTTTAGGGCCAGGAACTACTGAGGAGGGCCATTCTCAAATCAAGACATCTCTTTGTAACTACTTTATAAACTTAGGGAGAGTCTCGGATAAATCTATCAGTTCCTAGAATTGTTATTAAATAGTACATACTGTGTATAAATTAACAGTGAAGCCAGGCGGTGGCGGCGCACGCCTTTAATCCTAGCACTTGGGAGGCAGAGGCAGGTGGATCTCTGAGTTCGAGGCCAGCCTGGTCTACAGAGTGAGTTCCAAGACAGCCAGGACTACACAGAGAAACCCTGTCTCGAAAAACCAAAAAAAAAAAAAAAAAAAAAATTAACAGTGAAGTTTCTGTTAAGTAGAGGTATAAGTGTGGGTAATTTTTTCCTACATTTCTAAATTTTTTGCAGCAATTAATGAAATTAGGGCATTTTACTCCTCCTTCAATAACAATGTTTAGTGTTTGCTCTCTCTCTTTCCCCCTCCTTCTCCCTTTCCCCTCTCTCCCCACCCCCTTGCATGTGTGGTGTGTTCCTTGACTGGTCAACTCTTTATTTATTGATGTAGGATCTCTTCCTGAACCTGGAGCTTGCCAATCTCTGCTAGTCTCATTAGCCTTCTCTTCCCAGGGAGACCTTGTCTCTGACTCCCCAATGCTGAGATTACAGGTGGCTGCCACACATGCAGAGTACATGTGGGTCCTGGGAATCCAAACTCGAACTTTCACATTTGTGGAGCAGATGCTTTATCCATTGATCCCTCTTCATAGCCTTAAAAATACTCATTTAAAAATAAAGAGCCAACTAAGAGGGGAGAAACCTACCCCTGCGCCGCTCCTAATTATAATGGGAAACCACACAATTTAAACCACAAAACCAAAGCTAGAACATTGCTGGGACCTCTGCTTATTCTAAATGCAGGACAAATATACAAGAAGAAAGGTGACCTTACAAACCCAAGCCCATAACAAGATCGTTCTTATAGTCTAGACCCTATATTTATGGAATAGTCCAATTATCTACTCTGCAGGGGATCTTTGCGCATGGTGGTGGGGTGGAATGGAGTTATAAAGAAAACATTAAGGAAATAAAAGGAATTTGAAGGTTTACCTTGGTTCATATGATTTCAGGGGTCAGGGTATGAATTTCCTTGCCCTTTGAGAGGGGGAAAAATCTATGAAAGCATTAGAAATTGTGAGACTTCAAACTTTACATAGTAAGCTTTGGGGGGGGGTGTTTCCTTTAGAGTTAATGCACTTTGTTCTCTGGTCACTAAGTCAGGGCACAGTGGAGTCCCCACCAGGGCACCTGCAGTTCTCATTGTGAGGACCTCTCATTAGGAACCATTGCAGATGATCACTGTTAGGGGTCAGACGGAGGTTCTCATGCATGCTTAACCATTGAACTACATCTTTACCCTCAAAGGACATGTTCTGATGAACTGGAGGCCAAGCAACAGACAGCCTCTGGATCTGGATGGTGCTATCCACACATCTCCTCCACCCAGCCTTCCCCAGTACTTGACTTGGCTGAGCATGTCTCTGAGCAAACCATTAAACTGATTGGTCTTTTGGGAATGTGGTGGCAAGGACTTTCCTTGTCTATAGGTGGCCAAAGGTCAGTTCGAAAATTCGTCTACATTCTCTGGGCCTCCCCCACTTGCAGGTGACTGAGGGTGGGTCCTCAACACCCCTGTGGTCTGAGGAATGTCATTTGCTTCTCTCTTCCAGAGGGGATGGGTGCCTAGGTGCTCCATGACCTTTCTCTTCCAGGAGGGGAGGGGTCTGGTGCAATTTTCCAGAGGTCCTCTTCATTACAATCTTATCTAGGCCTAGAATGTTTTTAGTCTCTGAGACTTACTGCTGAATATGCTCACCCTTTCTTGCTATGTTTCTGAGCTCTGGCTGACTGGTTTAAGTCAGCTGTTCTGGCTCAAAACTCCTCTTGATGCTGACTGATTCAAACTGGCTTCTCTCATTTCTGACTGAAGTGCTCCACATATCCTTAAACTAACTTGGGTATTCTGTTCTAATCTCCTGGCTCCTTTTCATTTCTGGCTTGTTCTGTCTTCACCTGTGTCTAGCTCATTCTCTGCAACCTGCCTCTGTAAAACTCTCCTGGTAAATCTGCCTCTTTCACCTTCCTCTTTTCTGTAGTGCTCTCTTTTAACTAGTCTCTCTTTCTGTCTGTTCTCATTGGGCGTATCTCTGACTCATTCAGTCAAAACTTTCTCTGACTCATCACTTTGCCTGCCATTCAGTTAGACACAGTGCTTCCTCCTTCAAATTAACTTTACCTTTGTTGTTTGGCACTAAAGATGTGTATTAAGGAAGTGTCTGTATTCCAGCCAGACGGATTAAAGGTGTGTGCTAAGGGCTGAGCCACACCACAACTAGCAACAAGGTTTTTAAATAAATACCACAATCTTGGGGTTCACAGTGTGATTAAAATGCCCTGCAGCAGTTCCCTACAGGAACAAAAGAAATGGAAATATGGAATATGTGTGGAATTCATACACAGTATAATCAGAGTAGGTCTTAGTTGCCCAGTCCACAAGGCTGGTGTGTCAGTAGTCTTACTCTGATGTTCAAGGCCTAGAAGATTCCTGGAGAGCTCCTGGTCACTCTGTACTTCACATTGGAATCCTGAAGTGGGTTCTAGTATCAACAGTGGCAGTGACAGGCTAGATGAACTTGCCAGTGGGAAGGGAGGCAAGTAAGCCTGAAGCACAAAACTTTCCAACTTCCAACTCCTTTATCTGGGTTGCCATCAGGAGAGGTCACCACAGTTAGGGTGGGTCTTCCTAATCTGAATAAGCTGATCAATGGGATTCCTCACAGATGTGTCCAGCAGCTTATGTTTTAGTTGACTCAGACCTAGTCAAATTGACAACCAGTTTAACACATCACAATGTGGTAGTTCTGTCTTTAGTGGTCTAGAGACTTTCCATACTAACTCTTACACTTTCCCAGTTTATGCTCCCAGGGATTCCTTCTCCTGTGTCTCTGCCAGTATTTTTTATTTGCTTCTTTTTTTGTGACTGTGGAGAGATGATGGAGCCTTGGAGTCATACGATTTGCCTTTGGAGGGCAGCTGTGCCCACCTTCCTGGGAGTGTAGCTGCTAAACTGTTTGTCTTCAGGTGTTCCATGTGTGCGTGAGAAGCCAGGTTTCCCCCAGCAGTGTCTCCAGAAACTTCCAGGGAAGGGAGACACAGAGAGGTACAGGGATGTTTTTGTCTTCTCACCTGCTTCGATTGGAGAAATGCCCTTTATACTTTTAATGTGTGTGTTCATTTTGAAAAGGGTGTTTTATAAAGATGACTGAAAATGCCTTGAAAAGTAACATCAGTTTGGGATTCACAGCTCTTGGAACAAGGCTACTATGAGATGGCAGAGATGCTTGATCAGGCAACCTGAAGGGACAGTATGGATATTACCAAAGGAAGAGTGTGTCAGTTTTCAGCAAACTGGTCAGGTTCTAGCAGGACGCTGAGTCACGACCTCATGAGTCAGTGCTTTGGGCTAGAGTGGGAACGTTCCTGGAATCTGGTGCAAACAGGTTCTGAAGAGAGAGATCTGCTGCTAACTACATTACTTTAGCCCTTCAGTGAATATTCAGATATATAAAGGATCCCTACCCAAGGAGAAGTTTCATACAAAACTACACAGGAGAGTCTCACTAGTACCAAGCCCTGGTGATGCTCAGTCTTCTGCCATCTCCTTTTCTATTTATGACAGAGTCTCCTGTATCCCAGGCTGCTGTGGAACTCACAATGTAGTTGTGGATGACTTTGAACTTTCGTTTCTATGATTCTTGGAGTCAAATCCAGAGTTTCATACATGCCTAGCATGTAATCTACCGACAGAACTCTACCCTCCAGCCTCCCCCGCCCCTTGGCTCCGTGTCTGCTTCTACCCTCTTCTAACTGTATATTTGTTTCTGTTCCTCATTTGTCTCCATTTGTGACAGGCAAGTATGTTGACCAGGTTCCGAGACGTGCTGGAACAGCTAAAACATGATTATGAAGGATTTTTACCCATGTAAAATAATCTCATCAAAAAGCTCTTGTTCTAAACAGAATTAAATGATGTAACTCTGTCATGGGACTTCTGAATCTAGCCCACCACTCTTATTTTAGAGAAAAGTAAGAGGAACCAGCTAAAGAAATTATATTCCTTGTAAGGCTTTTAATCCCATAATGGTATTTAAAGGTGCCTTGGATGGGCGAACACTCGGCTTAATCCCTGTCTTGCCAGCCATCCTGGATCAAGTTGCTCCTAGTGGGCTCCATTAAAACACAGTGGTCATTGCCAGACTCACAGACGTGCGGGAACTTTGCTTCCTTGCTGGGGAATCTAGCTAGCTAGATGGTCACAATTTCATCTCTCTCTCTCTCCTTCTAAGTATTTAATGCTAAGTGGCAATTTAATGGAAAGGGTTTTTCTAAATTTTACATTTACCCTGTGGCAAGGAATCCAGCCTCAAGATGGATGGATCTTCTCACGATGACAAGAATGAAGAATGCCCTTTCTTGCAGTATTTTCCCATCACCTCCTGGCCTCCCTACAAGGCTGATGTCATCCTTGGCTCCAGCCCCTTTTTTCATTTTTTCTAATCCCATTAGGTTCTCTTTCTTCCCGTTATGTCCCTGTCAAGGGACTGACTAACGACCAGGAGGCAGATTTCTGTGGCCATGCTAGCACAGAACTCCCCACGGTAGCACAGAGAAGGCTGAGTGTCACCAGGGCTTGGTACTAGTGAAGCACTCTCCTGTGTAGTTTTGTATGAAACATCTGCTTGGGTAGGGATGCTGTATATGTCTGAATATTCATGCTGACTTTTAAATTCCATAAGATCTGTGTGACTTAACCCCAAGCCTTTCAATCTCTTGATTAAATGTATACTCAGCTTTAAGGAAACCAACAGAATTCTGTCCTCATTCCCATGGTTGATCTGAAATCTTTGCTAGTGTATCTGATGCATTTGGGAATTTTCTTAACAAATGGTACACAGTAAAATCACTCAGATCTGACTTGCAGGCACCCAGTTTCTGGGGCGCCCCAGTCTCAGTGGGCAGCATTGAACAGTCTGGCCAGTAATTACTGTGCTCTTCCACTAGTTAAGCTCCCAAGAGCCAACAGTGTGAGACATCAATTCTAACTCTTTTCTGTGCCTGCCAGTGTTACTTGTCATATGGGTATAACCTAAACAGA
This sequence comes from Hylomyscus alleni, assembly GCA_019843855.1. NCBI lineage: Eukaryota > Metazoa > Chordata > Mammalia > Rodentia > Muridae > Hylomyscus > Hylomyscus alleni. The sequence goes on from JADRCC010550515.1 coordinate 8,862, forward strand.
TGCAACATTTAATCTTTCCATGCAAACTACATTGTATGCTTGGAAAATATGTGAGTAAATCAAGCCACCAGAAACTTGTTCTTGAATTATGTATGTTAAAAACACCCTTACTATTTACTTTAATTACATTTATTTATTTGTGTGTGTGTGTGTGTGTGTGTGTGTGTCTAAGGTGGGAGGCATGCAGTTGTATGTACCACAGCATGCTTGTGGAGGTCAGAGGACAACTTGTAGGAGTTGGTTCTCTCCTTCCACCATGTGGCTCCAGGGAGCAAACTCTGGCTGTTAGGCTTGGTGGCAAGTGCCTTTACATGCTGACCCATCTTGCGAATCTTTCCCAATCAACAAAACAAACAAACAAACAAACAAACAAGCAAACACCCCTTCTTTAAAAGGAAGAGATCTATCTAGAATATTTCTAGGGTCTTTTACTAGTTTTTTCAGAACAATAATCTTAAATAGGATTGCTGGGAGCAAACTAGTGCTCAGCGTCATGCTATATTAAAGGACTGTGGTTTACCAAAGCAGACATGAAGACTAAGGGCATTTCAATATGGGGAAACTATAAGTTAGGACACAGACGGGTCTGTGTGTGGGAGTATGTGGGTCTATATTTGTGTGTGTGTGTGTGTGTGTGTGTGTGTGTGTTGTAAAAGTAAACTTGGATTTCACACACAGGTCATGAAACCTCAAAGAGAATCACTGAATAATAAGAGGAAAACATGTCATTTTGCTTTGATTTTCTACTAAAATATAAAGTCATGGAACCACCAGTGTGGAGTTTGGTGAGTTATGACCAGGTGGATAGACCTGTGCCTGAAGCACCAGGGGGAGAAGTAAAATGGCCCAGGGACTCCAGATGTCCCTCCTCCAGCCCTGGCGGGTCAGTCTTTTCTCTAGCCCATGCCAGCCTGAATCCAGGCGTGGATTAGCTCTGCCTGTTTTGTCCATTGAATAAACGGAGCCTTACAGAAAGCATCTTTTTGTGCCGGTTGTTGTACTCTCTGCTGTTTTTCTGAGTTTATGTTGCTGCACACAGTCATGATTCCTTACACTTGTCATCCCCACTGTCTAGCATGATAGGACATCACTATGTCCTTATGCGTAGCTCTTTTAACATGTATTGAGGATGAGCACTTGGGCTGTTGCAAACAAAGCTGACTACTGACTTTTCTCATTGTGCATGTTTCTGTTTAGCTGATGCCTAGGGATCCATCCCTGGATATAGGGTGTGTGCATGGCTCAGTGTTCCCTGATGGTGAAAGTTCACTCCATCAGAAGGTTTCTGGAGTCTAGCACTACTGCTCCATGTGGTCTGTGGCTTTAATGTGGCCTTTCTGGTGGAGTGCACTGTCAGGACTCATCCCTTGCTTTTAATGGACTCCCGGGCACAGTGCAGATTTATAGAATAGGTAGGATGTCTGATGCGTAAATACTCTGTGTAAAGAATGCACGTCACTGTACAGGATGCATTTACTGATGATGAATAGAGTTCCATATGCTTTTTTAGATTTACTGGGAGTCTTCCTTCATTTAAATTTATTTAATTTCTTTTTGCATCTATGGGTATTTTGCTGAGTATCATGGGCCTGCCTGGTGCTGCAGAGGCCAGAGAAGCCCTGGTGCTCCCTACTATAGGAAGGGAGTTACAGATGATTGTGCATCACCACATGGGTGCTGGGAATTGAACCTGGGTCCTCTGGGAGAGCAGAAGTGCTCTTAACCACTGGGCCGTCTCTGCAGCCCCCAATTCTCGTTTGTTTAAATTTAAACTACCTATCTTAGGTTTTGGGTTTTTTTGTTTGCTTTGGTTTTGTCTATTTTCAATAGGAGAGCTAAATTGAAAATAAAAATATATTAAAAATATATCTTGATTGCAATTCCTCTGTTATATATATTGCATACCTAGTTATTTCACTCCCTTAATGTTCTCTTGACAAATAGAAAATTTTAATTTAATTTATCATGTTGTCCTTTATGCTTCTTGTAATCAATCTCAGCCTACTCCATTGTCATGCACATCCTATGACTTCTTATGTTTCCTTGTCTTTTAAAAGTATATTAAAGGGAAAAAAGCATATTGAAGGTTTTAACAAAATTCAGATGTTTCATCTGGGATGGATTTGAGGAGACATGGAGAGTGGCTAGGAAGACTAGCATCCACATAAATAGGAGGGTGAAAGTCAACCCAGACTAGAGATACATAATAAAGAGAAAAATCAGAAGAAAAATAGGGGGACGAAGAGGATGAGAAGAAGGATGGGGAGGAGGAAGAGGAGGGAGAGAAGAAGGGGAAGAGGAGGGGAGGAGGAGGAGGAGGAGGAGGAGGAGGAGGAGGAGGAGGAGGAGGAAGAGAAACAATTAGGCTGTAGCAGAATAGAGGCACAAACTCTTGTCTGATTAAATGTGAGAGACTTGAATAGCAGAAGTGTGGTGTAACCTTGAGACTTGCTTGGGTTTGAGAAAGCGTAAACATTTTATTGCAGGAGCTAGCCTTCAGAGATACATTTCCTTTTCAAGCTACTGTGGCTTCTGTTAAAGAAGATATCGAGCGGGTATTTGCTGTGTGCAGAGAATGGAACAAATGGGAATAGCGTCCTGTAACAGAGCAGATAAGCCTGGAGTGCGGAAAGGCTGCTGAAGTCTGCTGGGGGTCGTGCAGTGTTGTGGGCCTTTATCTGAGCGT
>JADRCC010550516.1:0-11419 GCA_019843855.1 Hylomyscus alleni
TCCTTGGAGCCCTCGAGGAGAAGACATAGGTCCTGCAATTGTATAAAAAGACAATATAGCCAATCACTAGGCTGGGAAAGCAGAAGTAGGCTTGTTCTTGGAACCCTCTGCTGAAGGTGTCCATCATACCTCGGGGTAAAGAGCCCAGCACCTTCCATATGAGAAGTACATCTGCACATGGGTACATCTATTTGACAGAATTTGTATGCTGCTGGGAGGTAGGATGGCTGAGATTCTCTTTTGGTCAGATCACTTCAGGGGCTCAGGATGACTTGAGGAAGGTAATGAAAGGGAAAAATCAAAATTGAGGCCTGTGCTAGCTAACTTACAAGTTTGAAAGAGCCATAGTAGGTCAGGCCAAGGACATATCTGGACAAGGCCTGAACAAAAAACAAGCTGTTAGACATAACTAGCAGGCCACTCAGAATAACACCACCCTTAAGAATTCCCCTATGCTCTGATCTGCACGTACTATAGTTGATTTTTGAATTGGCCAATCCTGTATACCCACACCAATTCCTTTATTCCCCAAGATCCATCCCCTATATAAGCCCCTAACTCCTGGGCCTTGTGGTCAACACCTCTGTCTCCTGTGTTGGGACATGTGTTGGCCCGGAGCTCTGAATTAAAGTACCTCATGTTTTTACAGCAAGATGGTCTCTCGTGTTTCCTTGGGTGCACGTTTTCCCGGGACTTGAGCGGGAGTCTCCCTACGGGGGTCTTTCAGTAATGCAGAGTGCCTATGCCCAGACTGTGCAGTTTGGAATGTATCATTTCACTTTCCATCATGAGACAAAACCATGGTAGAGAAGCCATACAGTGAGGAAAATGCCTACCTAACACATTGATGAGGAAGCCTGCTCCCTTGTCAGGTCTGTCTATGACTGGTCCCTGGAGCTCTTACAAGTGCCTAGAGCAAGTCGAGAAGGTAAGCAGGTGATTTCCAGAGAAAGATGAGCTGCAGAAGGCCAACGTGATAGAGCTCTTATTCCTTTAATCCTTTGCAGAGAAGTCCACTATGAGGAATTTGTAGAGGGAGCTGGAAGCCTAGAGGAGGCACATTTCTTCTTAAGGGGATGAAAGACTGGAATCAAGGTCAAGAGGAAGGAGACACTGAGTGGGGCTTGGGTGGAGCTCTGTATAGCCTATGGCCTCTGGGTGGCCACTATGGCCACTGTTGACTGGGAGTTGCTGAGCCTTTGCAGAGCACCTGACAGAGTGACTGGAAAACAAATTAAAAACTGGTGACAACTGCAAAAAATAATTGGTTTATTGTGATGGGCAGCTGAGCCAAGCACATTGGAGCTGTCAGAGCTGGGACTTTTGTCCTCAAATGTCCATTTTATTATTACTTCTATCCTCCAGAGGAAATCTACTTTCATCTGTCTTTTTAATACTCAGTGGAAATGTAGCTTTGCATACTTTTCTCAGTTCTCCAGGGAAAAGACCAATTTCTTACCCTAATAAGCTACACCTGGGAAAAGGAGATGAAATATATGAACCATAAGTGTTTCTAATTTGTAACTTTTCATTCAGAGAATGGGAAATACAAGGTGACAACTCAAAGCACGCGCACACACATACACACACATACACACACACACACAAAACTGTCCTGTTCTCACTTGTGTGATACCAGTTAATATTTATAATCCATGTGCACAAACACTTAAACAAAATGGTCTTGTAGGTGATAGCCTCTGTCTCCGTTATTTTATTGGCTTTGAAATTTATGTTTCCTTACCCTGACAGTGTTGGCTCTCTCAAACTACAACCAATGATCCTGGGTACAACATCCCTGAAAGGGCATCACCCAATTTGTATTTAAGCTGTTCAAACATAAATCACTCAGGACAAGAGAGACATTAGAACATAGGAAAGTACTGACAAAGCATCAGCAAAAAAACTCACTCACATTTACTAGGGGTAAAATTTTAAAAAGCAAATGAATTTTCAAATTAAAAAAAAAATCACATGCCTAGATTGGTAAAGAATAGAAAGGGGACTAGTTGAGATAAATTTAGGTCTTTTCATTAATTTCTGCTGTGAAAAAGGGTACTGTTGCATACTACTTAAAATATATGTTAAAGCCAAATTAAAAATGAGAGATGGATAATTTGGGAGAGCAAGAAAAAGTGCAGTTAATCTTGGGTATCATTGGGATGTAAATGTAAAAGGTATAGAGAAATAGTGATAAAAACTGCATGGCATAGGTACAGAGACAGACAGGTTGATCAATGAAATAGAACTGAAAACCCAGAAATGAAACCACATATTAATAGACGCTAGATCTTTGGCAAAGAAGCCGAAAATATACAATGGAAAAAAATTAAAGCATCTTCAATAAACAGTGCTAGTCTAACTGGCAGTCAGTATGTAGAAAAATGAAAATAGATCTGTATTTGTCAATTTGCACAAAGCTCAAGTCCATGTGGATCATGGACCTAAACATAAAACCATATACAATGAATCTAATAGAAGAAAAAGTGTCTCAGGGGCAGGGGACTTGTAAACAGAACCTCAATGGCTCAGGCTCTAAAATAAAGAATTGATAAATGGGACCTAATGAAACTGAAAAGCTTCTGTAAGGCAAAGGACATAGTCAATAGAACATATAGGCAACCTACAGTTTGGGAAAAATCTTCACTCACCCCACATCCGATAGAGGGCCAACATCCAAAATATATAAAGAACTCAAAAAGCTGACCTCCAAAACATCAAACAACTCAATCAAAAAAATGTGATATAGAGATAAACAGAGAATTTAGGACAGAGGAATCTTGAATGGCCTAAAAGCACTTAAAGAAATGTTCAAAGGAAATGCAAATCAGAACGATCCTGAGATTCCACCTCACACCAGTCAAAATGACTCAGATCAAATCTCAGGTGACAGCGCATGTTGGTGAGGATGTGGAGAAAGAACACTCCTCCTTTGCTGCTGGAATTGCAAAATCAATCTGGAGATTCCACAGAAAACTGGAAATAGATCTACTTGAAGATCCAGCAATACCACTCTTGGACATATACAAAAGATGCCCCACCATGCCACAGGAGCACATGTTACCCTATGTTTGTAGTGGCCTTATCTGTGATAGCTACAAGCTGAAAATAACCCAAATGTCCCACAATGGAGAATAGATACAGAAAATGTGGCTCATTTACACAATGGAATACCATTCAGGTATTAAGAAGGAGGACATCCTGAGATTTGCAGTCAAATGGGTGGAACTAGAAAATATCATCCAGAGTGAGGTAACTCAGACCCAAAAGGGCATGTATGGTATGTACTCATTAATAAGTGGATATTAGACAAAAACATTCAGAATACCCAGGATACATTTTACAGAACTCAAGAAGTCTAACAAGCAAAGGGCCCAAGTGAGGATGCCTCAATCCCACTTGAGAGAAAGAAGAAAGCAACCATGTGAGGCAGAGGGAGGGAGGAACCTGGTTGGGAGAGGGTAGAGGAAGGGGAAGGAGGGAACATGAACAGGTATTGGGGGGAACAAGATAGAAGCCCTGAGGGCCAGCAAAAAGTATGGAAACAGGCAACCTCAGGGGTTGAGAAGTAGAGTGGGTATCCCTCTAGAATGTACCAGAGACCTCGGAGATGGGAGAGTCTCAGGATCCCAAGTGAGGGACCTTAGATGAAATGCCCAACTGTGGGGAGAGGGAATTGGAGAATCCACCTCTAATAGAAAGACGGCATCAAGAGGAGGAATAGGATTGCCATCTCATAGTCAAAAACTCTGACGCAGAATTGCTCCAGTTTAAAACAACTGCAGGGACAAAAATAGAGAAGAGACTGGAGGGAAAGGAGGTTCAGTGATTGGTCCAAATTGGGATCCAGCTCAAGGAGAGGCGTCCTGGCCTGACACTATTACTGATGCTTTGGTATGCTTATAGACACGGGTCTAGCATGGCTGCCTTCTGAGAGGCCCAACAACCTGCTGACTGAGACAGAAGCAGATACTTACACCCAACCAATAGACTGAAGTCAGGAATCCCTGTGGCTGAATTAGGGAAAGGCTGGAACAAGCTGAGGAGGAGGGTGACTCCATAAAAGACCAACAATCTCAACTAACATGGACCCCTAAGATCTCCGAGACACTGAGCCACCAACCAGGCAGCTGATCCAAAGCTCCTGACACATACACAGCAGATAACTGCCAGGTTTGGCCTCAGTGAGAGATACTCGCTGCCTAAGCCTGGAGATACTTGTGGTCCCTGGGAGTGGGAATGCCTTCAGGGAGATGGGGTTGGAGGGTGGAGACATCCTCCTGGAGACAGCAGGGAGGAGGAATGTGATGAGGAACTGTGAGAGGGAAGACCAGGAGAGGGTTAAGGACTGGACAGTAAAAAGTAAACATAATAAAAAAACAACAACAACAACAAAAAACCACCACAAAACTATCAGTGTTAAACACCAGATTACATCTACAAAAACACTAAATTTCCTGATTATCTCAAAAAATGCAGAAATTATCAATAAAATAACCACTAGTAGAATAAGGAAAAGGAAAAGAGAAAACTTGTAATAACATATCTATTTATTTTCCATCCTGTTGGCAGTTTCCTCTTTTCCTGCTAGTCCTTCCTTCCCATTTTTCCTCTCCTCGACCCCATCTACTTCTCCTCCATTTGTATTCAAAAACGGTAGGCCTCTGTGGATATCAGTCAGCCATATCAAGTTGGCATGTCATGTTGCAGTAAGAAAAAGCACTTTCTCTCTTATAAAGGCTACAAAAGACAACCCAGTAAGAGCAAAGGGTCCCAAATGCAGGCAGTAGGCTCAGAGACGTCCTTACTTTCACTGTTAGGAGTCCCACAAGAAAACTGAGCTGTTCAACTGTAACAGGTGTGCAGAGGGCCTATGTCAGTCCCATGGAGGCTCCTTGGAAGGTCCCTCTCTGAGACCCCCTATGAAACCAGGTTAGTTGATTCTGTACATTTTTCTTATGATGTTTGATCCCTACTGCTTCCTCACCCTCTTCCTCAGGATTCTCCAGGCTCTGCCAAGTCTGTTTGGTGGTAGGCTTATGCATCTGTTTCTGTCAGTTGCTGGATGAAACCTTTCTGATGACAATCAGAGAGGCGTAAGTTTATAAGTATAGCAAAATACCATTAGGAATTATTTCATTGATTTTCTTTTACACACTGCAGCTTCCAAGCCAAGAATTTTTTTTTTTTTTTTTTTGGTTTTTGTTTCTTTTGAGGGGAGATAGGTTGCAAAGGCAGACAATAGTTATGAAGGGACAGGAAAATGAGTGATGTTGAGTGCATGATATGAAATTCACAAAGATTCAATACATTCTTAGTACATGGACTATCTTTACAAAATGTATTGGATATAATCAGAAAATTTTACATTCTTATACAACTCAAGGTTCAGTGGTATGTTGATGTATACAAACAAAAATGCCATGTACCACATATTTTTTATTTATTTTTTTAATGAACAAACAAAAACAACAAGAACAAACCCCTGTTGCCTCCTCCCTCCCCATGCCTGCCACCCCACCCTCTCCCACTTATCAGCCCTGTCATTCCCCTACACTGGGGCACAGAACCTTCACAGGGTCAAGGGCCTCTGCTTCCATTGATGACCAACTTGTCCATCCTCTACTATACACATGCTGCCAGAACAATCAGTCCCACCATGTATAGTCCTTGGTTGGTGGTTGAGTCCCTGGGAGGTCTGAGGGCATTGGTCAGTCCATATTGTTGTTCGTCCCAAGAGGCTGCAAACCCTTTAACTCCATTGGTTCCCTCTCTAACTCCTTCATTACGTGTTGAATTTAATTTCACCCCATGGTATGTACGCATGAATAAGTGGAAAGGTGATCAAATAGACCCTACTTCATTCTGTCTTCTTGCTATTATTATTTTTAGAAAGATCTCTTATTTTGGGATTATCCTAGCAATGAAAGATCTGAATAAATTACGTCTCCAATCTGTTACAGCTAATGCAGCTTTCTATTTGGGATTCATGACATTAGGGGGGTATATGTTTCATACAAGGAATGTATCACTTTAATGATTATTTGAGTCAGATACTCCATCTATATCACAGCTTTTTAAACTTTGAACTGTGACTACAGTTGGGGTCATGAAACCAAGTGAATGTGGAAAATCAGGTGTTACTGAAAGATATTTAAACGCATGACAACCACAAGTCAAATAATTTAAAATCAAATGCAGAAATGAAGCCAAGGTAATTTTTAGCAGAACTAACGCATGCTGCATTAGATAAATTCACTGCAAACTTGGTTCTGAACTTACAACACTCACACACTTTGCACTGCGCATGCTTCACAACATGTAACATCAAGGACACTACTGGAGACTTTGGGCTCAGATTGGAGGCTATTTTTCTATGTGCTAAGAACTTTACAATGTTTTAGTGCACAGACAAAGATTTGTTAAGTAGTAGACATTGTAGGTAGGGAACAAAAACTTTATTTAATATTCTCCTACCATCAATTGTCAGCACACAAGTCTCAAACTGCTGTGTCTTTGGATTGTATTGTATTATGACATAGGATTGTAAAATCTGCTGTTTGATATCACTTCATAAAACATTCATAAATTTTTGCTTGGGATCATAATTTCTAACAATATCTAAAATGCTCAGAAACATACATCTGCCATTTCATGTTATTTAGTTATGAAAAGCATTATTCTTAGCATTGATTATTATAAAATGAAATAAATATTGGTAAACTTTGAAAACCCATTAAGATTTTGTGTATCCTAAAGCTCTAAATATTCAGCCAAGATTTACTTCTTTTTGTAAAAATAAACTCATCTATCTAATTAGCTTCACGAACCTATTCCAGTTATTTTTGCCTATTTGACAAAAATACAGCTAATTTGATTGATTGCAGAAAGTAATTAGCAAACATGACTTTAAAATTCTACATGCTTACTTTCATTCCATCCATAGACATATTTACTTTCTTTCTAATAAATGGTAAAAGTATATATATATGCCACAGAATTGTTTTAAATGAATACATTTATGATGTGCTATCAGTAGATGTTTGATTTGTACTTCTATTATAAAATACCTTTGTACACAAAAATAAATAATAATTTCTTGAGAAAAAAATAATAACCATATGCAGAAAAAGATTAAGAGAATCTAATACAAGGTTTGTCCCACAGTACATGTAATAAAAAGATATAAGGAATATCATGGAATCTCAGAGGGCAGTAAGGCACACAGCACTTTAGGTATCTGCAAGAAAATTCACTATGACTCAACATTGGCATTAGCATTTTTAAATGACATACTCATAGGCACATTTAGAAATCTATCCTTTGAAAAATAGAAATTCTTTTTTCCATCAGTCATGTAATTAGTAGTTTACTAATAATTACTTTGGAAATTATGCCTAGCTTATCTTAAAAATGTAAGTAATAGATGATAATTGAATATATTTGTGTTTGTTATAAGTAATATTTTTAAATATTCTTTATTGAAAGTAATATTGATCCCCCATCCTAACATAATCAAATCAGCAGATACTTGTGTTCATGGGATTTAAAGTCGTGTTTACTAATTACTTTCTGTAATCATTCCAATTAGCTGCATTATATGTCAAATAACTAAAAATAACTAGAATAGGTTTCTTTCATTATCCAGATTCCAATCAAAATTGATCATTTTGTTGATGCAGCTGGGCCTAATATTAGGTGTCCAAGCAGTGCAGAATAGGATAAATTCCTATAATAACCATATAGGATTTCTGTGCAAGGGTTAAAGTTTGACAAAGAAAATAAAAAGTATTTTTCTAAGTGATATGAAATTTGATGTTTTACACCATATAGAGATATACCAAATATGGTCGATTAAAGCCTGGATTAACTACTGTTCCCCAGTTTCTCATACAAGGGAAATAAATTAAATTCATTGTCTCTACTGTTTAGTTTTTGTTGATAATCCTAGGCAATTCAACATGCTAGATAAGTAAGCATTTTATCTTTGAGCTTTATTCCAATGACTCCAAGCAAGTTTTGTGAGTTATTTTAAATTGTGTATATTTTCTGTATATAGTGATGTGTATGTATCTGACAAAGTCAGAAGTTATTGGACCCTGGACCAGCATTTACACTTGATGGTGAATTGGACCAACATCTGTTCACCTGCCAGACCAGTGCAGTCACTTAATAACTCAGCCATCTCTCTAATCCCTTCCAATCCCATTTCTAATCTGCACTATATATACATATTTATTCTACAAAGGACATAAGCCCCTACATCAGAGCAAGTCCCATCTAGGCAAGAAAACTTAGCTACTTGTCTAAAACCCACTGGAGTACCCTGACCTGCAGGGATGGGAGGCAAGATACAGCAACCCCTTCCTAAATGATTTTGAATCAAGCCTTTATTTGCTTTGGGGGAAAGTTACATTAGGCAGGGGTAAAACACAAAACGAAACATTACATTACAAGAAAACAAGAGGGAGAAGGAACAACCTTTTATGCTGAATAAATGTTAATTGCTACTAAGTTCTGAGCCTAAGGATAAACCCATGCCAAGATTACAAAGAAAGTCTGAGACCCCAGAGCGAATAAGCCCCAAGGGAAAAAATGTCTTTAAGCTAAAGCCCCCAAGGCAGAACTGTAAAGCTGCCTTCCTAAGCCAGTGGGAGATAAGGCAGAACTGCCTTGAATCTCCTCGGGAGCCAGTCCTATTTACAGGTCTGTGATGACGTAGTGACTCTGCCGTTAGTTGATACTGTTTCTGATTGGTTGAGCCATGTGCTGTGAGTTAGTCTGCAGTTTGGGAGTTTGTTGGGGCTTCTGAAGCTGCCAACTGCCGTTTTGGCTCCTGTTCTTAAAGAGACATGCTCCCTACAGCTACTGATCTCAGTAATTTTATTTCACTAGAATACATATAATAAAAGTTATAATAAAAATACAATAGCACTTTCAACCCACAATATTCATAGATAGATAATATCAAGTATCTTGTGTGTCTAACTGTAACAGATTCAGTGATGGAAATTTATAAGTTAATCCGAATTTTTATGGAATTTATGGTTTAGCAAAGTCAAAACAAGGACAAGGTGCAATTAAGCTAAATCAACTACTTAATATGTGTAAATGTTCAACTCTTTATTATGCAAAACAAGGCACTTCTAAGTCATTCTTAATTATGATATGTGTTTATCAATTCTAATAAACTATTATTGCTTGAAAGTTTTACTCATGAAAAATTGGATTATATAACTGGATTTGGGCCATTATACTTATGTAATAAAATCAGATTCCATGAATATTTTTAGCTTATTAGAATCAGAAATGCAGTGCTTACCAGGGAAGGTAACTGTTGCAATAACACATAAGGGATTGTGGGAGATAATACAGCAAGTAAATCAGGAAGAGCAATCCAAGCTGAATAGAAAGCAGCATTTAAGCTTCATCATGATTAAGTTAATGTATGAATAGGAGTTATAGGTATGTAATAAAGATATTGCTTTGGTTTTAGATATGTTCTAAACATCCAAAGGTAGATAATCTCAAGTACCATATATGTCAAATGCTTTGAGCATGACAGATACAGTTGTTAACATTTAAAAAGTTTAATCCAAATTTTTATGGAATTTATACTCTAGCAAAATCAAAATAAGGTGCATATTAAAACTTGTAATATCAGATCCATCTCAACGGGAGGCCCCAAGGCCTGGCACTATTACTGAGGCTATAGAGTACTCACAAAAAGGGGCCTGTTATGACTGCCCTCCAAAAGATCCAACAAGCAGCTGAAAGACTCAGATGCAGATATTTGCACCCAACCCAACCAATGGACAGAAGCTGCTGACTCCTGTTGTTGAATTAGGGAAAAACTGGAAGAAACTGAGGGGGAGGGTGACCCTGTAGGAGGACCAGCAGTCTCAATTAATCTGGACCTCTGAAATCTCTCAGACACTAGATCACCAAACAGGCAGCATACACCAGGTGATATGAGGCCTCCAACACATCTACAGCAGAGGACTGCTGGGTCTGGGTTCAGTCAGAGAAGATGCACCTAACCCTCAAGAGGTTGGAGGTCCCAGGGAGTTTAGAGGTCTGGTGGGGTGGTGGTTGCGGCGTGGGGTGTGCAGATATCCTCATGGAGACAGGGGGCTGGGGAGGAGTACAGAATGGGGAACAGTCAGAGGGTGGACCGGAGGGGGATAAAATCTGGAGTGTACTAGAAAAAAAAGTCATCCGGGGGAAAAAACTTCTAATATGAAATTGAAGAAAATTATTTTATCCCTATAAAGTGTAAAGTTAGACCAGTGTCTTGTAAAAGGATTATAGTTTGTGTCTTTGTGATGGAGGATACTGGAACACCACATAAATATAGGTGGTTATTAAAATATTGGATTTCTCTTTGCTTGGATCATGTATCTTAGCATGTATTAGAGGGTATAAATGGACAGATTTTTAAAAAGCAGGAAAATAGATCTAATAGAGTTATATGAAATTACATGTTATATTTTAAGTTACTAGTAGGTTAGGATAAGAATGAGTGGAAAATACGTTAAGTGATGAGACAGGCTTATTGTAAACATCCAAAGCTGGTAAAATATAGGAAATTGATGGCTGATAATTGGAAGGAACACAGGGAAGAATTAAAAATCATCACAGACTTCAAGTTCTGAATTAGGTTAATAGGTTAAGCAAATTACTATTAGAAGCAGAAAAGTGAAACAAATAAATAAGCCTTTGGAGACAAATATTTGTTCAATTATGACACTTTGTTCAATTATGATGCTCCCCTGTGTTACCTGTGTTTGGTCAGCATGCAAACTAATGAATCCTAGAGTGAAAAGCGATTTCTAGGAGGACAAATAAGCTTGGATGGAAGGACATAATCAGAAGTAGAAATAAAGGGACAGTAAGAAAGAATCATTCTAGTGTAGTGAAATAGAAAAATATAACTGTTAGGATGAACATCAAGAGGCATGGGGGAGAATAAGAGGCAGAGGCAGAGGGAGGAAAAGGCAGGGAGAGAAGGAGTTGGAGAGGAGATAGTCTACGATCTGTCTGTGATATAAGCTGACTGGGAACTCAAAGATAAGATTCTTGTAAAACTATACTATTTGTCTTTTAAAGGGCAGGGCTTTACTTTTCAACCTCAAGGTTTTATTTTATCACAAAGAACAGCAAGTTATAAATGCTGCATACAGAGTTGTTGAAATGAGGAGAAAAGAAAAATATTGCTTAGATTAAAGGAAAAATGTGAATCACGCTGACTTTCATGGCTAGAGGAAATATAGAGTCTGCATTCTTAGAATTACCTTGTCTTCATCACTGAAAGGTAACGACAATCTGTCTTGTCTCTTCTTCATTTAGGATGTATTATTTTTTGTTGCCTAATTCAGATTTCCCATCCAGAGAAATGAATGATCTCTTTAGCATAGTG
>JADRCC010550525.1:0-13260 GCA_019843855.1 Hylomyscus alleni
AATTTTAGAATGCATGGTCAGCCCTGGGCTATTAAGATAAGTCATAGCATTAATTCTCTGATTTTGAAAGTTAACTATCAAAATAAATTTTATCATCCTGAAGTGTCACATGCTAGAACTCTTAGAGATCAGAACCAAAAGCAGGATTACCAAGGCCGTCTGCTAATGCACGTTACTTTTCATGGCATCTCCTTTATAACCTGATCTTAAACTTCTATGTAATACAAAAAATTCTTTTTCAATAAACTATGGATTAGTAAAATACATATGAATAAAAGACTGTCTCACTTTTCTCAAGCAGGCAGATTTACATCCTTCTAGCTGCCTCGAGGTAGGTGAGAACAAAAGGTAAGTAGAAAGAACTGTTCAACAAGTCCAGGGCTATCATTAAACTAAACTCTAGACTTATGCTCCAAGAGGCAGTCACCATTCACATACAGCATGATATGGATGGTGCCACCTGCAGTGACACAGCTCAAAGAACTGCGGAGAGAAAATAAAGCTTAATATAAGTGACATGGCTAAGAAACTGTTCCTTCTAAAATTAATACAAGATAGTCACTCATAAGGGTGATATTTAAAAGGGTTCATGTCACTGCCAATCTCCCTCTTCCTCAAAAAAGGCCTATTTATAGAAATCTCTCTCTGGAATAACAATACATAAGCAACTTCTACCAAACTACTACTGCCGTCATACTTGCCTTCAATTTCTAGGTCTTAATATTGGTTCATACTATCTTACTCCACAAATCAATTTCATCTCCAAAAAGATGTAGGAAACTTCTCTGAATAGTACCAAGTACCATTTGTTTTATCTAATTACCTTTTAACTTTATTGCTAGCACTAGAAATTGTTTATTTACTAATCAAAAAGGGGGGAGCTGTTGTCTCTAGGAACCTGAAAGAAACAAATAAAGACACAGACAAGATTTAGCCTTCTCAAAAATATTAAACAAAAAAACTTTAAGAGAGGAGAATGGAAATAGAACTCTCACTGGATAAACAGCAATAGAAACTTAGGCAGTGGGAGCCACTTTGCTTCCAATGGTCTTTATATTCTCAATTTAATCCTTCTAGAGTCAACTGTGATACTTACATTGGTAATATATGGTTCAATAGCTTGAGCAGTCCTCTTCAGCAAAGCCTTTGCCAAATCATATGCTTGCTTGTTTAAGTTCTGGAAAACACAAATAGTATCTGTATTATATATATATTTACATAACTAGCCATGTTCATTTGTCTGTAGGGGTGAGGATTACATCCAGAGTTTCCTACTGTCGGCTTACTGTACAGAATATAACCCCAGCTCTGTACTTCAACTTATGAAAAGCAAAATATTATTTGTATTTTAAAAGCTACTCTTGAGTAAATGGAATGAGAGACATATCCATAAAAGAAAGAAGATAGCCGGGTGGTGGTGGCGCGCGCCTTTAATCCCAGCACTTGGGAGGCAGAGGCAGGCGGATTTCTGAGTTTGAGGCCAGCCTGGTCTACAAAGTGAGTTCCAGGACAGCCAGGACTACACAGAGAAACCCTGTCTCGAAAAACCAAAAAAAAAGAAAGAAAGAAGATAAAGTGACTTTTCTTAGAAAAATCTAGCCTATTAGATCACAAGTCTTTTTGCAGCAAAAATAACTACATTCTTTTCAGATCTCCTTCATAACAGATTAGCCATATAGAAATGGTTAATTAATGGTTATTAAAAAAAGGAGTATTTAGTCATCCTAAATATCATCCCCAATTCAAACTGGTTCAGATGAATACAAATATAGTCTGTTATCAGACATGGTAAGTCCAGAAAAACCAAAGCATCAAAAGAGAGCTGACTGCATCTTGGAGTGACAGCTCAGCTCAGGGATAAAAGCACTTATTGATCTTTCAAAAAACCCAAATTCCCAACACCCACATCAGTTAGCTCTCAACCCTTAACTTTCGCACCAGGGAAACTTGTGCCTTCTTCTAGCCTACACACACACACACACACACACACACAAACACACACACACACACACACACAATCTTTTTGTGACTTGGTTTGTGTGCAGTTCACTTCAGTTAGATCTTTGCCTGTAATGTTTCTGAATAGGATGAATAATCTGGATTTATTTTTCGTATGGGTAGTCAACTACCTTAACACAACTGATAGTCAATTATCTCCTAATAATTTGTAGCATATTCTAAGCTTCTAAAATAAATATGCATGCATATATAAACTTTCCATTACTTTCAGATTGTCAGATACCCCTTTGTCCATATTACCTAATTATAAATGAAAGACATGAAAGAAAAATCTTAATAGCAAGCCCCCACTTCTTTATTCTTCTTCAAAATTATGTGGCTATTATGAGCCATTTGCTCCTTTGTGTGAATTTTAGATTCCATTTGTCGAATTATCTGCTCTACTTGATTAGATTATAGATCCATATGCAGAAAACTGAAGTCATCATGACATTGTCTCCATATTCTAAAAACAGCAAATCTCTCAACTTATTAAAAGCCTTCTTCTGTAGTAGAGGCTCACAGTGATCTATTGGACTGAGCACAGGGTCCCCAGTGAAGGAGCTAGAGAAAGGACCCAAGGAGCTGAAGGGTTTGCAGCCCCTTAGGATGAACAACAATATGAACTAACTAGTATCCTTAGAGCTCCCAGGGACTAAGCCACCAACCAAAGAGTACACATGGTGGAACTGATGGCTCCAGCAGCATATGTATAGCAGAGGATGGCCTAGTTGGTCATCAATGGAGGAGAGGCCCTTAGTCCTGTGAAGGTTCTATGCCCCAGTGTAAGGGAATACCAGGGCCAGGAAGCAGGAGAGGGTGGATTGTTGAACAGGGGAGGGGTGGAGGGAACAGGGTTTTTTCTTTTTTTAAATTTTTTTTCTTTTTTTTGGGAAAGGAGATATCATATGACATGCAAATATAGAAAATATCTAAAAAAGAAAAAGCCTTCTTCTGTGCTTTGTCAGCCAGCTACAATGGTTTAACACAGAGGTAATATATAAACTGTAAGGTCATATGTTGATCTGTTAAGTATATCTTATCTGTTAAAGTTACAAATGAAAATTTGTTTTAACATATTTCTATCAATCTTAAATCTACCACATTTAGAGTCTTTTCTGATTTTTCTGGGTACTGTTGTACTTCTCTGAATAATATCACCTGAAAATATTTTCAAGGCTTTTTATCTTTCTAATCTTTGTGGATATTAGTCCATCTTTGTGTATCTAGAAACAAAGGCAGTTTGATTGTTAATATTATTACTTTCTGCAACTCTGAAAGTGACTGCTGTAACTTTTCTTACTGAAGTTGCAAGTCAGTTTTACAAAGGAAACCCTCCATCTGTTCTTGTGCATTAGATCTTGCAAGTTTCCTGAGGAAGATGGGGCTTCTATCTGTGACTCCCTCTCTCTTCACATATGGTACTGAGCTAACACTCTGTCTCCCTTTCCTATACTCTAGCATTCTCCTAATTATTCACTAGACTGTTTGCTCCATAGTCAATGGAAGTCTTCCCACAATCAGCTTGGGTTCCTTTACTAGTTAAACACTCTGTGGTTGCTGCTGCCATCACTGCCTACATAGTCTAAGTAGTTTCAAGATCAAGTAATTTTTTATTGCTTAAAGCACTGGGCAAGTGAGAGTTTTCTGAGAATTAGTTTAGTCTAATTAAAAATGTATTCACAGAAATTATTATTCATGAAACTATCCTTTAATGGTCTTCATATTTCTTGTTCATTTTAACTATATACTGATATCACCCTTTCTTTGATTCAATTTGCTATAATTTTGCATAATATATCTTTCAAATTACAAACTGAAGTTTCCAAGTAATGTCATTGTTTTCTTATTTCATTCATTCCTACTTGACTGACTTTATTTTGCTTGTATATTTTATTCTGATGTTTTATGACTTCTTGCACCAGAAAGTTGTCCTTACGATTTATCAAATTAATGATGCTTGACATTAAGCTTGTAGTATTATGTTTCAAATCTCAGTATTTTTATAAACCCTTGGTCTGAACTTTAAATGGACCCAATAAATAGTGAATGTTTCATTCTCTTCCTAACTCATCAATTTCTGCCTTAGGTATTATATAGGAAAAACCATGCCTTTACCCAATAAAGACTATATGAGGGCTCAGAGTGTGTCTGCCTAACATGAGGGAATGTCTAGGTTAGATCCCAGCACTATATACCTAGGTAGAGTAACACATACTTGTAATCCTAGGAGCACTCAAGAGGTGAAGACAAAATAATCAAAAACTCAATGTTAACTTCAGTTACAAAATGAGTCTGAAACCAGTCTGGAATACATGAGGTCCTGTCTCAAAAACTTACTATGTACAATATTTTGTGTGCATGTGTGGACACACGTTCTAGACAGGAAGGAGTAATATACACATATGTATGTACATGCAGGAGACAAGAGGACAACCTAAGGGTATCGCTCCTTAGACACCAATCACCTTTTTTCTCTTCCTTCTTTTCCTTCTCTGTTTTTATCTTCAGCAGGCCGGGCTAGCTGATCCATCTGTCACCAACACCCCAGCACCAAGACTACAAATACACAATACTACATGTGGCCTTTTTAGTGAGTTTGGGAGATCAAACTTGGATTCAAAATCAATTTACCACCTAAGCTATGGCCCTGTCAATAATATTAATATAATTTAACTTTCTTGTTTTTTTAGTTTTAGTTGCCTGTCAAGTCTTTCTCAGCCTTTTACAAATCAGTCTTTCCATGGCTGTACTTTAGCTGTTTCTCTTATCATCAACAAACTACATTAATCCCCAGTCCAATGTGACAACCTGTGTGATGTGGTAAAATCAGGTTGTTTATATTACTGCCATTCTTCCTTCTCTTAAAATCCTTAAAATTCTAATACACTTCAGTCTACATTCAACTAACCTAAAGACTACATTTCACTCCTAATAAGCTTTTCTCCTAAATGTAATTTTATATGTCCAGTTACTGTGAGTTTTTAACTCTTATTTTTACTCTATTCAATGTATCTAGAGAGTGTGCAGTGTGTGTGAATGCCATTGCAAGCATGTGGTGGTCAAAGGACAATTTCCACTAATGGTTTTTCCAGTAATGGTTCTCTCCTGCGGGCCCCAGGGATCATACTCCAGGTCACAAAGCTTTTATACTGAGCATCTTCAGTGGTCTTAACTCTTACTTTGATGCCCTTAATTAATTTAAAATATACTGTATCTATATTCCACTTAAGCTTTGTTTTCAACTTTGTTTGAATATGTTATTCAGTTCAAAAGTGTTCACTAAGGTGTAAAGAACTACAATTTTACAAATGACTGAAAAGGAGAAATTCCCCCCAAAATTGTTCCCTCTAAGCTAAGCAGAGTAAGCCAAGGATTAAACTGTAAGGAGCTAATGAGAAGACTCCAGCTAATCTCAGAGAAGTCAGATCTCAGCATTCTGGTTCTTACAAGTGTCTCTGTGCAGTGGGCCAAGGAAAACAGGCCTCAGGAAGTACCATTTGTGTATAGTGTCACTTAAGTGGTGCTAGGAATTAAAACTTAGATCTCACACATGCTAATGCAAACTGAGCTACCACTGAACTACGCCCTACTGCCTAAAAAGTGCTTATTTATTTTTCCTTACAAATGGACTTTTTCATGATACTGGCCCTCCTACCAAACCACAGAGAGCTAAAGGTTAGAGACAACAGGCCAAGCTCCCTGGTGGGTTGCCTCAGAGGGTGCCCCTTATCAGAATTTACAGTTGTTTCAAATGATAATATAACAGGAATCCTAACAATGTGGGCCCTAAAGACAAAGGAGGTGCTCTGCACCTCAAGAGGATGTATCATGTGCCTCAGGAAGAGGTGCGATGTGTATGGGGAGGATTCAGTATGTTCCCAGGGGATCTAATCTCTACCTCCTGCCTTCCTGCTCACAGTTGTTCTAAGTGACAGGTATATAGCTGAGCTGAGCAGAATTAGGAAAAGGCAAATCAGACACCTGAATAGCA
The DNA here is from genome assembly GCA_019843855.1 of Hylomyscus alleni. NCBI lineage: Eukaryota > Metazoa > Chordata > Mammalia > Rodentia > Muridae > Hylomyscus > Hylomyscus alleni. Next base: position 5,993 of record JADRCC010550525.1, read on the forward strand.
ATAGACTAGACTAGACAGAGGCAATCGGAACCCATAGCAACACCTCTGATTTTTCATCTAATAAATATCTGAATTTTTGAGATCTAATCTTATTGTTGATCCTGCTTACTCTCAGCATTAACAGATTTTCTGTATATTTTAAATTATAAATTAAAAGTTCATTTTCAATGAAGGATTATTTGTGCCAATATAATGTAAGACTAAGTCAGTATCATGCTACAGAGCCCTTAAATTTTTGTTTGTTTGTTTGTTTTCCTCAAGACAGGGTTTCTCTGTGTAGCCCTGCCTGTCCTGGAACTCACTCTGTAGACCACGCTAGCCTCGAACTCAGAAATCTGCCTGCCTCTGTCTCCCAAATGCTGGGATTAAAGGCGTGCGCCACCACTGCCCAGCCAGAGCTCTTAAATTTAAACAGGGAAAAAAATTAAACAAATAGTTGTTTATACTGGTAATTTCTATGTTCCTCTCTTGAAACTCAACCTCTTCTCAATCATTCAACTATCATTTCAACTGCTAACCAGATTTGGACATTTTCAAAAGATAAAACATACATACATATACAGGGGACATGCACACACTTCAGGTAAAATCACTGATCACTAACCTCTTTGTCTCTATATTATCCCAACTTTTCAACTAAGGTCCCAACTGGTTCCATGTGCCAATACATAAAGTTGTATAGCAGTATCCAAGCAGCTATTAACCCACTCCTGTATAAAGTGGGGGTTTTAGCACCAGAAAAATGTGGCTATGACCTCTCCACGATATGGCTGAGGGGAAAGTTTTTATTGTAGATACTTAAGAGGCATACCCAGAGGCATCTGGATGAGCCCAGAGCAGGGAGGAAGTAGTATGCTGAACATGATCAGCAGAATGGACCAGGCCATGAGAGGAGGGAGAGGAAGTTAGAGGCAAAGGAGCACAAAGAGCACATGGTCAAAATGGAAAGACTATGTGAGAATGAGCCGTAGGGCAGGGGGCACAGTGAGAAGACCCAGGTAACAGGTATCTGCAATGCTCAGAGAGCCTGGAGGTCAGCATCCGCTTTGGTATGCTAATAAGCACCACAGATAGTCTTTAGTCCCAAATTTCTTTTGGGCCTGAGAACTGTGAGAAATGCACCCTATACAAAACTCACTGACCACAAATATTTTATCACATGAATTAGACCAATTCATTATTTCTTCATTCAATTGTGGACTAAAAAAATGTAAGGAGTTTTGTTATATCTTAAACAAGTATCTTAATATTATTCAATCTGTATAGTTTACAAAACTAAGATTAAAGCAGTATAAATTCTATTTATAACATAAAAATAAATTCTTAATTAAATAGGGTCTAGACACATTTCACATACCTTATGGGCAGGTACCAGATTTACTAAAACTGTATCTAAGAGCTCCTGAGATACCGTGTCACCTTCACAAATGATTGAGCTCATAAGGTCCACCATGTGCATATGAACTTTCTGATTGTGGCCATTGCTGTAACCCAAAACAGTTATTTTATTTCAATTGAGATAGATACGATAGTAGTAAACATTGTACTTTTAAAAAGTGGTGAGATAAGTCTGTATTACATTTAAGCTTCTTTCTCTCTGGTCTTATAATAATACAAATGTATTTTTTAAACTATATTACTAAATTACTTTCCCCTAATTTTAGCCATTCTTACAATCAAAGTAGTTAAATGAAATGCAATCTTAGTTTCATCTTAAATTGGACAAAGTATTTTAAAATTCTGTTAAATTTTATAGATAAAAATTTCTAACAAGATATATTAAAAAGTCAAAATAAGCCAGATGTGATGGTGAATGCTACTGATCCCAGCAACCAGGAAGCAGAAGCAGGCTGATCTCTGTAAGAGTTCCAGCACAGCCAGAGTTCATGGTGAGACCATCTCAATAACAACAGAAAGTTAACACAGTATGTAATCACAAAGAATATAATCAAAACACTTAGTTTAATTTGCTCTTCTAACAAATAAATATATAATAAATTCTATTCATTTAGAACTATATAGAGAATAATTATAAGTTAATTTATAATTTTAAGGCAATATTTATAACAAGTTTATGTGGATTCACAGTAAACAGCAAAGCTTTACAATTAAAAAGAAGTGTTACTTATTTAAAAATCAACTTACTTTATAACTGAGAATAATGTTCTGTATAGTTGAGTAAAGATTTCATTGCTATCTTCTAATTCAAAGCATATGTTATATGATTTAACCCATGCAATGTTCTAAAAGAAAAAAGTAAAAGTAGGGAAAAGATAAATATATTAGTTGCTAAAAATATACAAGAACAAAAAAAAAAACATCAAGTAATAATGTATTGCTTACCTCAAGTAAATAAAAATACCTATTGAATTGAGGGCTCTTTGTATCTTCTAGTCCCTTTAATTGTCTTGTTATAAACATAAATATATCCTTTTTAAAAAAAAAAGTTTTGGTTAGATTGTTAATGCTAAAAGGAAATATACATTACACAAGTAGAACTAGCTACAGCTTATTTACCAACTTTGTATACATGGAATTAAAAATTGTAAAGAACAAAAGGGCAGAATTTTTTTTACAGTACAACTTTACATAAAGATCCTGATTAGCCAGGCTCACACCTTTAATCCCCGTACTATAAAAAATGTCTATCCTTTTAAAATGGCTACTTTGACAGTAGTGATGCAAAAAACATAATCTCCATGAGTAAGCTCTTCCTCTACTACTTAAAAGAAATTACTTGGGGGCTGGTGAAACGGCTCAGCAGGTAAGAGCACCGACTGTTCTTCCAAAGGTCATGAGTTCAAATCCCTGCAACCATTCATAATGAAATCTGATACCCTCTTCTGTGTACTCATTTATAATAATAAATAAATCTTTAAAAAAAAATTACTTGGCATCTAGCTCTATCAGAAGTTGGGAATAACTATCAATTCATTCATAATCTCCTAATAAGCCAAATGTCCGATAAGGGTTTGTACATGCCAGTAAAAAACTGAGACCAAAAGGTAAGAATAGAGACTGACAATTTTCTAACACATAATACTAACAGATATGGCACTATTGGAAACAAAAAGAAAAAAGAAAAAAATGGAACTTGGAACTAATCAGAAGAAAAACTATCTCATAAATACTTAAAAAGCACCCTTTAAAACACAGTGCTTCTGCTGGGCAGTGGTGGCACACGCCTTTAATCCCAGCACTTGGAAGGCAGAGGCAGGCGGATTTCTGAGTTCGAGGCCAGCCTAGTCTACAGAGTGAGTTCCAGGACAGCCAGAACTACACAGAGAAACCCTGTCTTGAAAAAACAATCAAACAATCAAACAAAAAACAACAACACAGTGCCTCTTAAATTCTATCCCTAACACAAAAAAGGGGAGAGTATAAAAATGAGACCAAAAGATTGATTTTAGAGACAGAGAAACAAACTGACAAACATTTTTAATATTTCAGCTAATCCACATAGACCTTTATTTAATCTCATTGATTGTATATTCTTCTCATAACTCGCCTGACATAGAGATCTGTATCCTTCTTTCAGGATGCTTTTTCATTACTTCTAAGCCTTGAGCTAGATCACTGTTCATACAAGCTGAGAAGTCCACAAAAGAGGCAAGTACATTGCACAGTAGTAGTCTTTCTACTTCTTGTTGAGAGAATGTCAGCATAACATGTGGTAAGGAAGAGCCTTGGCCTACATTAAATACACCATTCCTTAAAGCTTAGATACCACATTGTCCAGGTGAAAAGGATCCATACCGCCAGCTCACATGACCTACTTTAAGTCTGACACTTGACTCAAATTTTACTGAGTTGAAAGAGGTGATCAAGGGAGCAAGTTCCTCATTCCAATTATCAAGAAGAGGTCCTGATTATCCAAAGTCCTGATTTGGAGGTTGTTGCTTTTATTACAAATAACTAACATTAACATTTCTTGACCGAAGCAAATCATCTGGCACTTTTTCTTGCTGTCAATGAAAAATCTTCCTAAGGAAAGTCATTTTTTGACCATTAGGTTCCAAAAATCATTTACTATCTGACTTGTTATACAGTCATTTGGTATCTTATTCAGCTCTTGTTCAGGTTCCTAGTCAGTGCTATCTTTTAAACAATAACTATGGTCTTCATTAACAATTTTCAAAAGAAAAAAAAAGAGTACCCACAAATGATCATGAAAAACACATAGCATCCTGGTGACATAGCATGAAAAGTAAGTACAGTAATCATTGTGTGAGCCCATGCTGCCAGCAAAAGAGCCTTGATGACTGATTCTAGAGATTCTACAAGGTGACTGACCTAACAGAACTTTTGTAGTTGTGGCATACTGCATGTTGCAAGTCTATAGACAAACAATCCTGGGCTCTCTTTAGCCCCCTTAATAACCATTCATGCCCAGACCTCTGTGACCTAATACCCTTGTGCCTTCTGGAATATATGAACAGAATAAAAGCTTTCACTAAGACAAAGGCTCTATGCCATAGGCCAGTAACAGACTTCTCAATACCACAGTTCACACCATAGTAATCCATCTATCCGGTGTTTTCACAGATGTAAAAATAAAAGAGGCCTTGATTTTAATGTCTTTTTACTATTCTATTACTATAAAAGACCCATGAAACTGTTACCACATAGAGAACATAGTACTTTGGATAATGTAATCTAAATCTCTTGGGCCATGGTCATTCATATTTGGCTCCAGAATAAATACAAATTCATTCCTTTGGAGGCGAGAGCAGGTAGGGGTGTGTGTGTGTGTGTGTGTGTGTGTGTGTGTGTGTGTGTGTACTCTGGGGGTCAGAAATTGTATTTCAAAAGTAACTTTCACAGGAAACAGAAGTTTAATAAAAGATTGGTCCAGGCAATATAACAGAATTCAAAGAAATTCTTAAATATTTCATTCAATTTAGTCAAATGTGGCAGTGCTTCCTATCAATACTTGCCTTTAGTTTATCGGGAGATGTGTAAGGAGCCTCAGGAGCGTAAATCCTGAAAATATCAGCAAGGCAGCAAGCTACCAGTAAACGAACATCTTTATCAGGATGCTTGAGAAAGAAGTCAGAAGCAAGATGTAAAGCTAGGTTTAGATAAAGTTCCTTTTCCTCTTCAGAGTCCTGGTCCATGTCCATGAAAGTTTTTACAACCATCTATACACAAAAAAAAGATGTTTCCTGTAAACAGTCATGTCAGATAAAAAGCTATCATACTTTCAAAAGTTCACTCAAAATAAATATACTTTCATCAGAAAAACATAGAATGAGAATCCTTTTACAAATGAAGAGTAAACAATTTTTAAAACACAACTAAAATATTTTTAAGCAGGCATGGCGGCAGACACCTGTAATACCAAGACCAAAAGGATAAGCAGTAGGATCATGATTTCAACTCTAGTTTGGGCAACAAAGCAAAACTCCACCTCAAAAAAACACTCATTAATGCTTTATGTTTAAAGCAGTGGTTCTCAACTCCTTATGCTTTGTTGAACTCCAATGATAAAATTATTTTTGTTGCTACTTCATAACTGCAATTTTGCTACTGTTATGAACTGTAATGCAATCCATGTTCTCCAGTGGTCTTAAGTGACCCTTTGAATGGGTTGTTTTGACCTCACAAAGGGGTCAAAACCCACAGACTGAGAATCACTAGTTTAAAATAAAGGAAAGATTTGTCATTTATCTACATATCTTACAGACTTAGTTTAGAATTTACCCCCATACAGTGGTCATTACTCAATCTCTATCTGTGGAAACTTTCTGTCTCACTATAAAAATACTATAGAGGCGGGCAGTGGTGGCGCATGCCTTTACTCCCAACCGTTGGGAGGCAGAGGCAGTAGGATTACTGAATTCAAGTCCAGCCTGGTCTACAGAGTTAAGTTCCAGGACAGCCAGGGCTATACAGAGAAACTCTGTCTCAAAATAAATAAATATATATATGTATATGTATATGTATATGTGTGTGTAAAATTCTGTACACACTACAGAATTTTAAAAACACATCTTTTCTTTTTTTTCTAATAGATCTAATCCGAAAGAAAACCCTAGTATGAAAATTTAAGTTTCTATCTGTTATCATTAATCTTCACTATCAATCTGAATGGATTTAGAATCACACGGAAACATATCTCTGGAAGTATCTATGGGACCGTTTCCAGAAAGTTTTCCTGAAGACATAAGGCCAACTACTGAATGTGGTTGTCTTGAGGTTCCTGGATGAATGAAAGGAACAGTGGTATGGAGCTGTATTCATCTCCCTGCTTCCTGACTGCGGATGCAATGTGACCAATGCCTTACTTACCCCTGCTGCCAGACTTGCCCTTGCCATGATCAGTTATAGATCCTAAACTGTCAGCCCAAAATAAACTCTCTTTTCTTAAACTGTTTTTGTCAAGTATTTTGCCATAGTCACAATGTATCATCTTAGTCATTAAACCACTCCAGATGCCATTTTTCTATTTAACTTCCCCAAAAGACTATATAAGCAGATTCAAGAAGAAATGCTGGGACTGAGAGATGGCTCAGCATTCAGAGCATGTGCATTTCTTCTAGCCATCCCACGTTCAGCTGCCAGCACCCATATCAGGCGGCTCACAATCACCTGCAACTCCAGAGCCTAAGGATCCAACGCTCTCCTCTGTATTTGCATGTGCTCATACCCAGCAAAGAAACATAATTAAGAAATAAAAATAAATCTAATTTTTAAACGATGTCAAAGATATATTCTTAAAGAAAAATGCAACCTTCAGTTATCATGATGTGAGTTAAGTATCAAGGTAATACACTAAGCAGATTCCAGACCATAGCAAAAAAAAATATGATATGGATTATCTCATTAGTTCAAAGAGATAATCCATGTATGTGTTAAGCAGAAAAAGGTTGGAAGAAACAGATCTGTCTTCATAATTACTTTTATAAAAGGGGGATGCAAAACAAAATTATAAAGTTTAAATTCTATGAAGTTTTTCTCTAAGTTTAATATTAGTAGAAATGATTATCTACAGTTATCCTATCTTTACTTCAAATAAAATTCAACGAAATGATCCGTACTATTTTTTATTCAAATGAGAATCAAGAAAACTGTTGAACCTGAAAGAACATGACATGTCAATCTCACTCTGACAAAAGGTAACCAACCATACAGTATCCACTAGGTGGTGCTGCACATACTAAACACTGAACAGGGCCACTGAGCATCACAGCCTGTGGTTTTGACTTACTGGAGGCCTGGAGCTCCGAGTAAGAAATGCTTTATTCACTCTGAACACACAGAGCAGC
>JADRCC010550526.1:0-10088 GCA_019843855.1 Hylomyscus alleni
GAGGCATCAAGCCTTCATGAGACCAAGGGCCTCTCCTCTCATTGATGTCCCACAAGACCATCCTCTACTACATATGGAGCTGGAGCCATGGGTCCCTCCATGTGTACTGTTTGGTTGGTGGTTTAGTCGCTGGGAGCTCTGGGGGTACTGGTTGGTTCATATTGTTGTTCTTCCTATAGGGCTGCAAACCCCTTCAGCTCCTTGGGTTCTTTCTCTAGATACTCCATTGGGGACTTTGTGCTCAGTCCAATGGATGGCTGTGAGCATCCACTTCTGTATTAGTCAGATGCTGGCAGAGCCTCTCAGGAGACAGCTATATCAGGCTCCTGACAGTAAGTACTTATTGGCATCCACAATAGTGTCTGGGTTTGGAAATTGTATATGGGGTAGATCCCTAGGTAGGACAGTCACTGGATGGCCTTCCTTCAGTTTCTGCCCCAAACATTGTCTCCTCTGTGTTCTCTACCATGGGTATTTTGATCCTTTTTCTAAGGACTGAAGTATCCACACTGTGGTCTTCCTTCTTCTTGAGCTCCATGTGGTCTGTGAATTCTATCTTAGCATTAACTGATGCTTCTTTGCTGCAGTACTTTTGGCATTGAGTTATAACTTCATAACTTATTTTTTCTAATGCTTATGAGCCTTTATGTTCCTTATTCTTTGTATATCTATCTCCTCCATCCTCACCCCACCCCCTCTGTTTGTGTGTGCATGGCTGTATTTCTGTCTGTCTCTGTTGCTATATCTTCTACCTAACTTTCTTATGCTATACAACCCAGGAGAACCTGTCTAAGGATGACATTACTAGTAGTAACCTGTGCCTTTCTACATCAATTACCAACCAAGACTATGCCCTGAGCATGCCTATAGGACAATCTGATCTGGCCACTTTTTAATTGAAGCTCCTTCTTCCCATGTGACTCAAGGCTATATCAAGTTGATAATAAAAACCTACCAGGACAGTCGGTCTCCCAGGTTATGCTCTTGTGTGAGGAATGAAAGCTCTGTCACTCACCATGAAAGCCTTTTTCAGGTGTGGCTTAAAGAAGCTCAGACCTGTTGGGCCCTCCATAATCTATGACATATCAATCTTTTTTCTCATTTAAAAAGAAAGCAAAGTAAAAATCACAACTCAAATACTATTTTTATTTATGTCTATTTCTCACTTTTAGTTACTAACCAACCTTTCCCTGACATGCCAAAGTCAAAATGAGATCAATCTTTATAGACATTTGTAAGAAACTCATTTTACTTTTTTTTTATAAAGCAGAAACTATACCTTATTATCTCCAAGATTCTTATATGTTCATTCTCTGTGGGTTCATTAATATCACTGTGGATAAGTCAGGACCAATGGAGCTGAAAGGTTTGCAGCCCCTTAGGATGAACAACAATATGAACTAACTAGTATCCTCAGAGCTCCCAGGGACTCAACCACTAACCAAGGACTATACATGGTGGGACTAATTGTTCTGGCAGCATGTGTATAGTAGAGGATTGCAAAGTTGATCATCAATGGGAGGAGAGGTCTTTGGCCCTGTGAAGGTTCTATGCCCCAGTGTAGGGGAATGACAGGGCCAATAAGTGGGAGAGGGCAGGGTGGCAGGCACAGGGAGTGGGAGAGGCAACAGGGGTTTGTTCTTGTTTTTGTTTGTTTATTTGTTTGTTTTTTGGAGGTGAAAGTGGGAAAGGAAAAATCATATGACATGTCATCTAATAAAAAAAAAAAGAACTATTCATCCTATTTCTTGAGACAGGTTCTCTCATTATCCTAGAATTTGCCAAGTAAGCTGGGTGGCTGGGCAGTGAGCCCCAGGGATCAGTTTGTTTCTTTTTCCTCAGCTCCTGAGCTGTCAACATATACCATCATACCTGTCCTTTTATATGTGTTCTGGGGAGGGGGGTCATTGAATGTAGGTCCTCATGCTTGCACAGTAAGAACTCTACCAACTGAACTACTCTCTGCCCTCACATCTTTCCATTACTGTCTACCAAGAGGGGAAAGATAAAAAACCTAAACCACACTCATCTTTAGTTTTGCATTTGCTCAGTCACAGGGAGTTAGTTATACTGCTAGTCAAACAACTGAGATAATTTCATCTCTAATCTTGATCCAAACAAGGAATAAAAAGCACAAAACAGGCCTGAGCAACAAAGAGCAATTTACAATACTTCTAGCACATGGATATTTGTTTTAAGCTTAGCCTTTGAACATTATTCTCATAGATCCATGCTGTTCCTTAAATGTCTCTTGTTTTGTCCTTTAAATTTCTTTTTGTTAAGTGTCAAGATCACTGAAAACACTGTGGGTCAATAGGTTCTAAGGTTGTCTCACTCTCTCTCCCTCTGTGGAACTGCTTATGTTTGCATAGTGTGAACAATGTTCTCAGGACATTTCTAAACTTTGGCCTCTGTTTTCAGTCATACAATTTCATGACAACATTTTCTTTTTAAATGACCTAAATTTCCCATTCTTAAGGTCACAGTGCCTTGTCTAAGCCCAAGCTTGATAAAAACAAGATTTTTAAAAAGAGTTAAAGATAGTTATCTCTATATATTTTGTTTATACATGAAAGGACTCCTGGCTTCTAGAGTCTCGCTCAGTATTTAAGTGGTCTCTGGATTCATTCACCACCCATTTTCACCCACCTAGCTGTCCTACTCTCATTTTCTTTTGTTCTGTCAAAATGTCCTGGCAAAAGTATCTTAGAAGAATATGGGTTTACTTTGTATCAAAATTCCAGCTAACAATCTAACTGCAGGAAAGACATGGCAAGAACCTGAACCAGCTAGTCACATTCAGAGTCAAGCGCAGAGAGAAATCACCTCATTCATCAATTTACTTTCTCTGCTCTTCCAAAGTCCTGGACTCAATCCCAAATATTATTTATAATGGGCTGGATGTTCTTACCTTAATTAATGTAATCAAGATAATCCCCTATAGGAATGACCACAGGCTAACCTGATCTAGGCCATCTCTCCATAAATGTTCTTTCAGGGTGTCAAGTTGACAATTCTATATTATGTCAAGTTGACAATTAAACTGTGACTTCTTTGTATAATTTCTTCCACCTGCCAATTGTTTTTCTTTCATTACCTTGTCTTAGGTGTTTCTTTCCTCAAATGTGAAGTTTTTATGTCTCAGGAGCCAAAATCAATTATTGTTTCATGTTTCTCGTATCAATTTTGACCCATTAACATTAAGATAACATTGCAAGCATTGGAGAAAGATATCCTAGGGCAGTGATCCTCAAACTTGATTGTATATCTGCTAAGGACACACTTATTCAATAATACTGCTGAAGGATGGTAAGGCAGACTGTTTCAGGCAGCATGCCATGAACAGGTATTAGGACCCCAGTACAACGGTGAACAGTAACATAAGAAAGACTGAAATCAATTCCAAGTATCACATAGGAAAGTGGGATTTATAAGCCATGGAGTAGGAGAAAATATTTTGGGGTAAAAACCACAAAGAGGGAATGTCAGGGGCCTAACTGAACTGACCTGGTCAGATTCTTGCCAATCAGACATAATCACAAGAGATAGTAAAGAATGAGGAACCAAACCAGATACTCAGGATGATCATATGTTGAGAAGAGGACATTCTAGTTCAACTGACTTTGACACATTCTTTAAAATTTTCATGCAGGACATTTGTAAAACTCTTAACAATTGTATGCATTAGCCAGATGAGCAAAAAGTATGGTCTGCTTTTAAAAGTTGTTCAGAACAGAAGTTAGAATACAGTTTTGTCAAGGAGTTTGCCACCCAAACTCATCTGACAGTATAATAAACCAGTTCTCACTGAATCTCATCCCCTAAATTTCTGATTCAGAGAATTGAATATTGTTAAATTTAATATTGTATTAGGTTTTCAAATCATATTAAGGCTGCTAATCCAGAGAACACACTTCATTATGCAGTGTATTAGATACAGGATTTCGATCATGCTAGACAAGTTTTCCATCACTGAGCTATACTCTATCCTAGACAGTACCATCTGAAGACCACTACACTAGAAATATCTGCATTCTATGGAATATTCGCATTCCCAGTTCATAGCGAGCCCATCCTCATACATTTCTATTGTAAATGAAGGAGTTTAAACTGTTGCTATGGATTTCTGTACTATCTTCATGCAAGCAAAATTATGGCTTATTCTATGTATGATGCCGATGACCGAATGCATTTCTCTATGATGAAGTTCTTACTCATCTATCACAGTGATAATGCAGAAAAACAATGTGACATAAGGAAGAAAGTCAAATAATTTACATTTTACACTAGAAATGCATGTAGAGTCATAGAACATTCTGATGAAGGAGTTAGAATTTCATGAGAAATCCATCTCATCCTCTTTTTTCCAAGTGATGTATAAATGCAGACTCCTTGTAAGACCAAAGGGTCCTGAAGAGAACAGTGCTCAGCTTTCCCTGTTAAGGAAGCTCACTTTCATATACCAGATACCATCAATAATAGGATTCTATTATTATGCACTGTTCAAGACATTGCATCTCTTAATCATTGTGTGAAGAGTGAGGCGGTTAAGAAGTAAATGCGACACTTTCATCAACTGTAAAGAGAATTGGTTCTGATAAGGGATGTTGCCTGTGGCAGTCAGGCCTGGAATAATGGAGCTGCTGACAGATGCAAAAAAAATTTGCAGTGTGATTCAGGCATAGATGAACAAAACTGCACCAAAACAGAAAGGCTATAACTCTGAGAACACCACTGCTCCTACTTCAGCACTCTCTCTGTTGTATTTCTGAAATGATTCTGTATAAGACTTCCAAGTTCTGTTTAAATATTAACACTCTAAATCCACAGGATCCTAAAACACAAACAGTATTTGAATATCTCCCTACCAATCAGCTGTGTTTCATGAAAGTATTAGCCAAATTGTTCCCATATAACCTTTGCTTTCCCATAGAAAGAAGCATTCAGTAGTAATCTGTTGCGTGTAGTTTTATTCTACTGCCTTTTGCTTCAGGAAATGACCCAGCTTCCCTTGAATCTTCTGATAAAAGACACAAACACAGTTTGTTCCTTTACAACTAGCCTTCTTGGCACAATTGCTGGGCATTACTGTCCCATGCCTGGAAAAGCACGCCATTACTAGTTTATTATTTCCATCTCTCCACCTGCTCTAAACTTCAGTAGCTACTCCCACCTATCCCCTGCCAAATATCCATGTCCACCCACCTATAGCAGCCACAGGACCCAGCTCTCCCCAAGACCTCACATGGCTGTTCTTCTTCCTCTGGAGCATGGCAGAAAACCCCTCCCTCCTTGCTTATATCTCCTTTCCTCCTGGGACTCAGAAGTCCCACCTGAACCATCTGTCCAACAATTGGTCCCTGGCTTTCTTTACTGACAAATCAAGAACAAATTGGGGAACAGGTCCCTAATTAGCATCAGAACCACTCCCTTCATTAATCATTAATTATTAATCTTTACATTGAGGCTTTCATTTCGATCTCTCATGATGAAGTCCTATATCTCAGCCTTAACAATCACATGCCGTTACCTGGTAGTGACTACCCTTACTCAGCTCTCTTTATCTACACATGTCATTATGGAGATATAAACCTACGAAGTTATGGCCTTCTTTGGTAAGCTAGGTACATCAGTTTGTATGAAATAAGTACATTTCAGCCGTGTAATTGAAATGGCAAATGGCACAGCTTCTTTTAGACATAACTCTACAACATTCTCAAGTTTCTTCTGGTTTTTAGCGTTTCCTTAAAAAGTCAGTACACATTACACTTCAAAGCACACATCAAGTCTGACTTTTCCAAACCTCCCTATTTAGTGGGTAGCCACTTCCAATAAAACGGAGTCTCTTGCAGGCAATCTTGATCATAGGGAAGATGCATTATTCAAGCTAATTATCCATGTCCAGCAACATTTTTAAAAGTGATCTCTCAGGGAATGTTGTTAACACACTTGTTAAAAATTTCAGGGACAAGTAAAAAATGAAGGCAAAACTACAGCTATCAGTACAAAGGTGTACTTCAAGGAAGGCATGTAAATATGCCTGAAGTCATTCTAATTATCAATTTGATAAAAAAAAAAAAAAATTAGTTACATGGACGCCACCTGTCTTCTGGAAACCTTCATTGACACAGTCTGTGAAGAAGCTCAAGTCTGAGAGCTACATTGTGGTTTGTAGTAGGAGTCCACACAACCCACAGTAAAGCCAAAGAAAATGATGGAGGTCCACACCACTTGATGAAGAAAAATAGCCAATGTGCTGTTTCTGGAGACATTTGTTGCTGGGATTGAATGGAGTCAGATACTCACAAAGCTGATCTTGAAAGTTAGGCATATAAGACAGCACTGGGCTGCAAAGATGACCACACAGGGTGGAAAGAAAACAATTATGTTGCATTCCCCTGCCCCAAAGACCCTAGTGCTGCCCCAGCATCCTCAGATCTCTCCACACTAAAGATAACAGATTCCTTGGGTGATAACATTCCAGATCCACAAGTTCAGGTTGGTGACATTTGCAAAAAAAAAAAAAAAAGGAAGAAGTTTTGGTAAAGTACCGTTTGATAGATAGAAGCTTTGCAGGAGTGACTGGCAGCAGATTTCAGACTTTGACATTCCATATGCTAATGGGAAAGCTAACACATTTCTTTATGTACCGGACACTTACTTTATCTATTCAGAAAAACATATATCACACAAAGAAAATACTTTCAGCTAGTCAGTCATCATCCTTCTCTGTTTAATAGATAACTATTGATGGAATACTCTGCACTAGAAAATTGTAAAAAATTAAAAAAATTAAAAAAAAAAACAAAAAAAACAGTATCAGTACTTTATTCTGCTTTCAGGGGCTTCCCAGTAAAGAGGGAGACAAAAGTCTTTAAAATGACATGTATAAAATAGAAATGTCATAGAAATGACACAGAAAACAGCTAGAGTCTTCAGAGGAAGCATTTCTTTCAGCTCAAGTTTACCAGAAATGTAGGTTATTTCTAACTTTTTGACTGTCCCACACAGGAAATTCTCTGGGAAAAAGCAAAAGAAATGACTTATATCATTGTGTTTTGTAAAAGCGCTAGAGTGTTAATGCTCATATTGATCCAACTTGATAATTTGTTTTATTCTCATCAGTAAATGTATTAAGTTGTCAAATTGCTCTCCACACAATATGCTATTGTTTTGTAAACAGGAGCTCATTTCTTTTATTAATTCCTTAGAGCTTAATTTTACTTCTGCCTATTCAAATTGTTTTCATGTTATGAAGTTCAGATTTTGGAAGTATTCCCTCTCACCACAAACACATGCCTGCATGTACACACACAGTGAAAGATCCAGAGACAGATTGCCAATTCTCATTGAAAGCGCACCACAGACTCAAATGGTCCTGAATAAACAAGCTGACCATTTGCAAGTAATTCTTACACATTCCACACCTAATCGCACATCATTCTTTTTTCAACAATATCTCCATCTTTCTAGATTCATTGCCATGAAAATAGAAATCTGTGAAATCACTTCTACCAATATTCTTTATGTTGTACAGAGAATATGCTATTTTTGGATATTCATTTCCTTTTAACTATTTTTTTGCAACCTAAGATAACTTTTTCAGTATCTGTTGTTACTATATACTGAGCACAGGACTGTGAGAAGGCCTTTCTTCTGTGAGGAATAGTCCAGTCAAGGACAGAAACACATACTTCTAATGAAATGCAAATTTCTCATGAAAAGGCAACTCCTTTCTCTCAAAAGGTTGTATAGGACATAACTTAAACTTGACTAGTGGGAATTCCTTATGAAGAAATCTGAAAGAATGTTCCAGTTGGAGACAATGTAGGATCCAAGTTACTTTCATTTTAATGAATTAGAAAATGTGAGTGTAGCCGGGTGGTGGCGCACGCCTTTAATCCCAGCAATTGGGAAGCAGAGGCAGGTGGATTTCTGAGTTCGAGGCCAGCCTGGTCTACAGAGTGAGTTCCAGGACAGCCAGGGCTATACAGAGAAACCCTGTCTCAAAAAAACAAACAAAAAAAAAGTGAGTGTATTTCCTAGTTCATAAAGAAAAGAAAAATATTCTGAGATAGTTCATCACATGTCAGTCAATGAGCTGACATCAATATCCATTTTCTCTTTGTTTAATATCTTTTCCCTTCCTTTGCTTAGTGTATTTATGGATGAAATAGTTCATTTATGCTGACTCTCTATGAGCCAATGCTAAGTTACAACATTATTTTGTTACGAATTTTACTCATGTGGATTAGAGTCTTATCACAGTATCCAATACCCCTGGATAAATATATTCTGAAATGCTGATATGTCTTTAGTTTTTACTTAAAAAATATTCACTTAGGTCAGCACAATGATGAATGCTAATAAGGCTAAGACTCAGGAAGCTGAGGAAAGAGGAATCCAAGTTTGCGCTCATGTGAGCTACATTGTGAGACTTACCTCAGGAGCAAAGTAAAATGTTGGGCTTAGGATATAGCTCAGTGACAGAGTACCTGTCAACCATATGTGAGGACTTGGGTTAAATACCAAACATTTATAAAAGTAAAATAATTACTCATAAGGCCTATTAAAGACAAGAAGGCATTTTTAAGGGGTCTGTTACAAAAAGCATAAAGACCACTGCAATGGCATTTTGTAGTAGGGAAGGGAGGTTAAATTAGCTATAATAGGATGAGGAAACTGTGGGTTTCTATCTATAATCAGGATGCAGGTTAGTGGTGAAAGGTTATTAGGAAAAAAAATTAGGAAGAGATGAGAATTCTGCCTTAGCCAAACTATCAGGATATATGCTGACAAGACAGTGATCAGATATTACCCAGATATGATACAGGATGAAGAACTCAATCACATTTTGATGGTCAGGTGTTCTAGCTAAATCTTGCTAAAACAGGATTTTATAAGGAAATGTACAGAAGGCCCCAAAAGAAGATCCAAGATAGGATTAAAATTTGTTAAAGACAAGAATCTGCTAGTTTCCCCTTTCCCACTTACTTTTTGTTAATAAGGACCAAACGAGTCATCAGTCAACCCAAAGATTAAAAAACAAAAACCCACTGCTTTGAATGTCCAAGTCCAAAGGTGGTTGGTTGAGATATCAAGATTCTCAGTTTGAAGCACTGTGAGTGTATAGAGGAGTAAGACTTGGCAATATGTTGTAGCTACTTTTCAATTGCTGTAAAGAGACCCCATGACCAAGGCAACTTGCATATTTAAAAAAAATCCTTTAGTTAGAGATTTACTTTGCCACAGTGATGAGCATGGTAGCAGGAGGGCAGGTATGGTGCTAGACCAATGTATATGTTGAGACAACAATCATGAGTCACAGAAAGAGACAGAGAGACAGAGAGACAGAGAGAGAGAGAGAGAGAGAGAGAGAGAGAGACAGAGACAGAGACAGAGACAGAGACAGAGAGACAGAGACAGAGAGACAGACAGAGAGACAGACAGAGACAGAGGGAGACAGAGAGACAGAGACAGAGAGAGACAGAAAGAGACTGGACCTAGTATGGGTTTTCGAAACCTCCAAACCTATCTCTGCTGACACTTCTCCACCAACAAGGCCACACCTCCTAATCTTTCCCAAACAGTTCCACTAACTGTGGACTAAGCATCCAAATACATAAACCTATAGGGCTGTTCTCATTCAAACCACCACACAACAATAATCTGAGACATTTCCTGGTTTGTACTTTGATGATGTCATTGTTAGTTCTGGTAAATGTCCTTCACATATCATGCAGCAGCAGATGTGAAAGCTACCTGTCCAATATTTGTTATGATAGCACTTTTGGATTTCATATCAAGTCATGTAACTTCAGCTTGTGGGACTTGGAAAATGGGAAGTTTTAAGTTTGTTGTTGTTGTTACCCCAAGTTAATAATATATAAGAAAAATGGAAACTTTTAAAAAATTTATATCAAGATAGGAAACTAGAATTTAAACTTGCTTCAGTAATAGGTGAAGAAAACTTTAAGGAAATGAACACTATGGTTACTTACTAACAAGAATCTGCTATAATTTATTAGTGAAGACATCAGACCAGCTTGGTCATTGAGGCTTATAATTTCAGCTGCTTAGAAGGCTGA
>JADRCC010550536.1:0-14385 GCA_019843855.1 Hylomyscus alleni
GATAAATACCGATTGATAGTGGATAGTGTCCTTTGCCTTATAGAAGCTTTGTAATTTCATGGGGTCCCACTTGTAGTACTTGAATGTCTAGCTAGAGCAATTATACAGCAAAAGAAGGTCAAAGGGATACAAATTGAAAAGGAAGAAGTCAAAATACCACTATTTGAAGATGACATGTCAGTAGACTTATACGACCACCAAAATTCTACCAGATAACTCCTAAACCTGATAAACAACTTCAGCAATGTAGCTGGATATAAAATTAACTTAAACAAATCAGTAGCCTTCCTCTACTCAAAGGATAAACAGGCTGAGAAAGAAATTATGGAAATGACACCCTTCAAAACAGTCACAAACAATATGAAGTCCATTGGTGTGACTCTAACCACTCAAGTCTCTGAAGAAAGAAATCAAAGATCTCCTTAGATGGAAAATCTCCCACACCCATGCACTGGCAGGATTAAATGGCCATATAGTAAAAATGGCCATTTTGCCAAAGGCAATCTATAGATTCAATGCAGTCTCCATCAAAATTCCAACTCAATTCTTCATAGAGTTAGAAGGAGCAATTTGCAAGTTCATTTAACAAAAAACCCAGGATAGCAAAAACTATTCTCAACAATAAAAGAATTTCTAAGAGAATCACCAGCACTGACCTCAAGCTGTATTATAGAGCAATAGTGAAAAAAACTGTATGGTATTGGTACAGAGACAGGCAGGAAGATCAATTGAATAGAATTGAAGACCCAGAAATGAACCCATAGACCTATGGTCACTTGATCTTTGACAAAGGAGCTGAAACCATCCAAGGAAGAAAGACAGCATTTTCAACAAATGGTGCTGGTTTAATTGGATGTCAGCATATACAATAATGCAAATTGATCCATTCTTTTCCCTTATACAAAGCTCAAGTCCAACTATATCGAGGACCTCTACGTAAAGGCAAATACATTGAATCCACTAGAGGAAAAATTGGGAAAGAGTCTTGAAAACATGGACGCAGGGGAAATTTTTCTGAACAGAACACAGATGGCTTATGCTCTAAGAAAACAGGGGTTTCTTTAAGCCACAGTTGTGTGGAAATTCATTAACAGGACAATAAAAAACTATTACTGTGTGAGTGTGATTAAACTCCTTTTACCATTGATGGTCTGAGATACAGGAAGTTTGAATAAAAGCTGCTAACTACCATAGTTAAAGGCTCTACCTGTCCAGGAAATGCAAGGGAAAGTCACTGTCATGTTCCTGAAAGCTGCATTTAGTGACTAAAAGCTTCTGATCTTTGTGGTCTACATCTTGCTGTTTTGATTGGCACAATCACAGGGGTAGAATTAAGTATTTTCCTTTGCTAGGAGATTCTTAGACTAAGCTATATTGATCACAGGATGAAAGAGACACTTAAGGGCTTGCTGCTGAGCCAATGCACTAAGCTAAGAGTAGCAAGAGAAAAATCCACCATTCATTCTTGTTTCAGAAGTAATAAAGCTGTATTGATATGTTCAAGGGTAGGTAAAAAGAAAGGGAATAAAGGCAGGAGAAGTAGGAATGTTCAGAAAAGAGGAGAAAAATCTAGAAAATATTCACAAGAAGCATAACTTCAACAGATTTTATTTTTATGACCCATTAGTTTGGGAAATGCCATAACAGAGATAATATTTTCAACTTTCTTTTAAAGACAAATACCATGTTACTAAAAAAAATCAATTACAATAGTTTCCAAATGCCTGAGAATAGAGTCTGACTCCACATTCTGATTATTACCTAAGATACAAATACCTCTGTTTTTTAGTACATTATTTATTCAGGGCAAAGATTGCTTTCAGAGATAGTTATATTAACACTAACTCTAAAAATTAAAAATTGTGGACTTTCATAGCTTTTTCAATTAAATTGAAATAATTTACAACATAAATCTATTAACAATATAATTCTTTAATATGCAAATATGCATAATATACATTGATTGTGAATAACAAAATCTACCAGTTCATATATATCAAAATAAATGTCCAGTATTCTATTCTTATATCTTCTGATCAATATATATGTATGTGTGTGTGTTATATGTATATGTATATATGTAAAGATATTTTAACAAGACCTTCTTTAAATCAAAGTGTTTTAGTTAGGAGAATGTGTAAAACTCCCAATATAATTGGTTAAAAGCTGTGATGCTTTGTATTGTGACTGATTTGACTACTAAAAAACATTTGGGACTTTCTACTGAACAAAGTATTATAGTTTTTGCATTCCCAAGGAAAAAAATTGTAAAACACATACTAAAATAAGCCATCTGTCTCTTATGGGTACTATGCTTCCCAAAAGAGAGGAGAAGCATTTCTTTAAACTCTGCAGGTAATATAATTAAATAAAAAGGAACATTGTCCCTTTTCTTCTAGACTTCAAAATGTGTACACTAAAAATCCAATATATTTTAGCATATCACATAAATAGACCATCTATTAACTTTTCAATTAATGGCATAATAGATAAGAGTGATATCAAAATTAATAATTTCAAACTCACTAAGATTGTCATGGTTTCTGTAAAAGAAAAATAAATAGAGATTTTGGGGAAACTACCATCCCTGACCTCAAACTGTATTACAGAGCACTAGTGATAAAAACTGCTTGATACTGATACAGACACAGGCAAATAGATCAGTGCAGTAGTATTGAAGACCCAGAAATTAACGTTTATATTGAGAACCTTAGAGAAAATAAGATTCTTTCAAATTTAAATTTGAAGGTAGAAGTCTGAAGTCAACGTGTTATTAGACTTCTTTGGAGTCAGTATAATTAGGGAGGCACCTGAAATTTCCCTTTGCTTTTTAAAATACCATATCTAAAGATTCCATAGATTAGAGTACAGACATTGGCAGGATCAATCAGTCTACTTGTCTCCCTGACCTATGGAATTTTCTGTTCATATTATAGGTATTGTTGTGATGTCCTGGACACATTGACTCAGAGAAGTTCTATTTATCTCCTGGATATTTTTCTTAGTGTGCCTTCTCACATGACTCCTCTATTTAATTTATTCAGAATTATTTCTATTAACTATAGATACTTCCATTTTTAAAGTTAATTTTGTTTAGAACATATGAATATCTTCACTTCAATACAGACCAGAACATGTAGGTTCCAATTACATATACAGTACATCCAATATTTTCCTAAATATGCTTAGTTAAAATAGGTCTTGGAGACTATTTGAGGCATACACCAAGGGATTTTTACACTGAAAAATTTCATCCAATTCATGAAAATGTAAAGTGACCTTGTGCCATCCCCATTGAAGGAGCTAGAGAAAGGACCTAAGGAGCTGAAGTGTTTGCAGTCCCTTAGGATGAACAACAATATGAACTAATTAGTATCCTCAGATACTAATTATCCTCAGAGACTAAACCACCAACCAGAGTACACATGATAGGACTCATGGCTCCAGCTGCATATGTAGCAGAGGATGGCCTAGTTGGTCATCAGTGGGAGGAGAGGCCCTTGGCCCTGTGAAGGTTCTATGCCCCAGTGTAGGGGAATGTCAGGGCCAGAGAGTAGGAGAGGGTGGGTTGCTGAGCAGGGGTAGGGGAGAGATAACAGGGTTTTTTTTTTTTTTTTTTGGAGGTGAAACAGGGAAAGGAGATATAATTTGAAATGTTAATAAAGAAAATATCTAATTAAAAAAATGTGACTGCCTGGATGCTAGCAGCTTTCTCCTCATAGATGTAAATATGATATTGTGGACATTATTTTTTAAATAAAGAAGCTGTCATGGTATCCTTAGAAAAGAATGATATGCCTAAGGGGTAAGTTTTTATAGTTATTAATCTGTGCTATGGAATTGTTCTTCAAATGAACCATAACAATTTCTTGTTCCTAACAGCAATTATAGTATGTGCCTCTCTTATTCCCTAAGTCCTCTCAATTACTAATATTTAGTGCTGTAAAATAGCCCTTTCAAAATTACTTTAATATATAGTAATACTCCATACATAATATATAAATACTTTATATTATGTGGTGACTTGCTAAGAATATCTGTAATAATAAAAAGCTGGAGATTACAGTATGACAACCTGTATATGAACATTTCATCTGTCCCCTGGATCTATGGGACACAGCTCAAAACAATGGTAAAACAATGGTAAAATGCTGGGTTTTTGTGACACCAATAAATTCACTAGTTCCCAATATTAATAATGTTGGGTGAAGGACACATAAATCATGAAAGAGTTTACAAAGCTGGTGTTCTAATAAATCATAGGCTTTGTTGTCGTTGTTGGATAAGATAATAGAATTTTCTGAATAGTAAAGTAGCAAGAACCATAAAAATAAAGAATCAAGAAAATGTGGCTGCTAGGTAAAGTATAAAACCTTAAGTAAAGCTTCATGACTACACAATGACCGTTCCAACTCTACAGAAGTTTACTAACATGTGACGAGTTAGGGAAGCGGAGTTTGACTGGCTTCCTTAAACTGCTTAATGGTTTTCACATTATGAATACATGATAATGAATGATCTTACTAAAATAACTATATAATTTCATTTACGTATTCATGTTATCCATATTATTTCAATTTGACACTGATAGCAACAATGTTAATTGTGTAAGGAAAACATTTATTTCTTCAAAATCAGTGCATAGAAAGTGACACTTTGAGTAGAAGTATATCAAGTTCCATGAAATTGAGGAATTTTTTTCTATTTTTTACCTTATATTTTATGAGATTAGGCTTTTAGTTAAAGATACTAATCATAGATTGATAAAACTCTTCTGTTTTTAATTCTGAGTATATATATATATATATATATATATATATATATATATATATATGTTATAGATGTGCATTCACTTTGTTTATTGCCTTTAATGTATTTTAGTGACTGATTTTCTACTTCCTTTTATAGTTGATAGAGTACTGAAGACAATTCAGTGATGTAATACCATCAGAATGTATTTTCCAATAGATCTTGAAGGCAGAGGTCTGAAGTCAATGTGTTATCAGACTCCTTTCCTACAGTCAGAGTCTTAGAGTCAGTATATTTAGGAAGGCACATCATTCTGGTCATTTTCGGGGAAAATCTTTCTAACTTTAGCAACTCCTGGTATCACTAGGCTGACAGTGTGTTAAGTCTGGGTGAAGTAGTCTGTGAAGTAAGGACACAGCTGATAGCCTTCCATGTCCATCTCTCTATGTCTAAGTTGCTTTGGTTTTTCCTTCTCTTCTCTAATAACACCCATTGAACACGGACTTATCCTAATCCAGGAAAGCTATATCTTTAGATCCTTTGGTAATTCAACTGGTCCAGACATTATTCCTAAATTATATGAAATACTGATGTTCTGGATGAACATGCGTACATGGGAAAGAACTTGTTTCCATTCATGGTAAAATTCATTAACTGGTTTATAACAGTTAAAACAATCTCCTCTCTGAACAAAGTGTCCCTGGTCACTGCGTACGATTAGATTTAAGTGTAACTAGGTTATGTTAGAAAGAGTGCTCACAATGATGCTTATGAAGGATATTATTGTCAGCCTTGCTTTAGAGCAATGTCTTTCTCTGGTTTTGGCATTGAGATAGTACTGATATTATAAATTGAGTTGTTTCAAGATAAGCTTTATCACCTATGCTTTCTAAACCAAGTTACAAACTGTCCAGCCCTTTCAACATTTTGACTCAGTGTCTGCATGGTTTTAGAATTTGAACTGAGCTAGCTGCCTTTGCATCATTAGAAGCACCTTTAGTATCTTGGTCTTTCCATGGAAATCGAAACTGTCTCTCTGCTTTGTATTTTCTGCATTTCGTGGGACTGTGTTGTTCCTTCTGCTTTTCAGTATAGTGGCTGAAAGCCAAGCACTGCCTCGCAATGTGAATGTTCAGGTCACAGGCATTGCTTTTCTAGATGTGATTTTCCAGGCTATGAATTCCACATGCACTGCCCATCACTTATGATTCAGCAGCTCCACACTCATGCTTGGTTTTCTGAAGCTCCTGTTTTCAGCCCTCTGCCATGTTCTCTGTTGTAGACACACTCCACCTAGCCCAGCTATCAGGGTCATCATTGGAAACCTGATGCCCTGAAACTTGCAATTTAAATCTAAGTGGTGTTGGTATGTGGTCATTTTATCTCTTAGAGTTTATTTAAGATAAGAATTAGTAATGGTACTAGGGTAACCATCTAGAGTGTGTGATTCAGAACTTCAGTTCTCACCACAAGGTCTAATCCCACTTAGTAGCAGGAGAGATAGTTCCAGGCAGTAGCTTAATTGATCAAGACAGTAAAGCTTAATAAAATGTTCCATTATGATTATTAACTTTTTTCTCCTGATATTACTGACTGATGGTTGAAATACAGCTGAGATGTTTATGGGGATTTCAACTTATGTGTATTTTCATTGTAAGTACAACATAAAAAATAAATCCACTGGAAAAGGGACATTAGTGTTTTGTTGAGTTTTCATTTTTTTAATCTATCTAATGAGAATAAGTAATATTTATGGTTCCTTTGGAGAACAATTTTGTAACACATATTAACAACTATGAGAAGTTTTATGTCCTTAGGGCTAAAAAAACCAAATAATATATTCCAGATGTTAAAGTCCTTAATAGACAAACATACATTAGTTTGATAGCCATTCCAATTAAATAGTTGGAACTTAATTGATCATGGTGGTACTTATGCATCCTTAATTCCAGCACTCAGCAGACAGAGGCAGGCTTTTAATTTCAAGGCAATTCTGGTCTATATAATGAGTCCAAGGCCAGTCAGAACTACATAATTGGACTCTTGTCTCAAAAGAAAAAAAATCAAAGGCCCCACTGGGAGAAATCAAAATAAAGTTATATTGAAGCAATAATTTATTCAATAACATAATTTAATAAAATGAAAAGTAGACCAAAATTATGCATAAAACACTAATTTTAAAAAGCATAATTTCATATGAATACAAAGTCATAACTCAGTATGTAGCTCTATTTGACACTGTGTAATTACTACCTACTATGGGCAGAGCCTTTTACCTACCAAGTTCTTGTTGCCTGAAATGTTTAGTAAATATTTAAACACATCAATGTATAAAAGTGAATGAATGTTAACATTCTGCTATTATTGAATGTAACAGTTTTCAAAAGGAAAATTATGGAGTCTATTCATTTGAAAGGATTTGTTCTATCACCAGTATGAATATGCTAACAGTAGTCTTGAGCTGTAATTATCTCAATAATGTCAATCCTAAGATTCCCATATGGGAAAGGGGAGTCCCAGAAAACTCCCGAATCTCAAAGGACTCTCAGTGCCTGAGTCTCCTCTCTTAGAGAACATAAACTGTAACTCGCTTCTGGTGGAGAGACTAGCTATGTTAAAGGCAGTAGGATACAGGTTTCCTTGGACTTCAAGGATGCTCACTGTGAGGTTTTGGTGATGCAGATTGCAGTTATTCACAATTCTTTACAAAGTACAAGCAGCCCATTGCTTTACCTTATTGTAACTCAAGCCATTTCTTTGTTCTGTCTTTTTATGTTTCTTACTAGAGAGAATACAAAAAAAGTAGGTAAAAAATATAATAATGCTTCTTTGCACTAGAGAACACTATAATATTAAAAATACAGTCTATAAGAGAATTTTAAACTCTGCCAGAAAACCCCTAAGATTCACCCATACTTTTACCTAAGAGACTAAATATATAAATCAGCATACAAAATCAGTACCTCTTCTATATATCAGTAGCAAACATGGCATTAAAAAGTCAGGAAAAATACTCCTAATCCCAATAGTCTGAAAACAAATAAAACCACTAGGACATAATCAAGTCAGTGAAAATTTTCTGCAGTAGCACCTGTGATTCTATAAAGAAAGAAACAGAGGAAGACCAAAGATGGTCAGAACCACCTCTGCTAATAGATGGAGAGAATAAACCTTGTGAAAATCGCCAATTATCAAAAGAAACATAGTGCAAGCCAGGTAAAAATTCTTAGTCATTAAAAATATGAATTAAAAATATTTTGAAGCCAGGCAGTGGTGGCACGCATCTTTAATCTCAGCACTAGGGAGGCAGAGGCAGGCAGATTTCTGAGTTCAAAGCCAGTCTGGTCTACAGAGTGAGTTCCAGGACAGCCAGGTTATATAGAAAGTACATTATTCCTCTCTTTAGACACACCAGAAGAGAGCTTCAGATCCCATTACAGATGGTTGTGAGCCACCATGTGTGTGCTGGGAATTGAACTCAGAACCTCTGGAAGAGCACTTGGTGCTCTTAACCACTGAGCCATCTCTCCAGCTGTACACCTTTAATCCCACCACTTGGGAGGCAGAGACAGGTGGATTTCTGAGTTCGAGGCCAGTCTGGTCTACAAAGTGAGTACCATGACAGCCAGGGCTACACAGAGAAACTCTGAATTGAAAAAAAAAAAAACTATTATTTTTTTCTCTCATATGTGAACCCTAACTTTTACTTTTAAACTTCAAATGTACCCACATGCTGTTAAGAGAGTTTTGGACATAACTAATTAAATTACTCCCAAAGGCAGAATTTTGTATCTAATGAGAGAACTCAAGTCATTGTTCACTTATCAAACAATGTGCTGCGAATAGTTCTGGTGACCCAAGATCCAATAATTATGGCCAGACTGTAGAATTGAATTTTTAAGTGATTTATAGGCCAATTTCTCTTCCTGGAATAATGTCCATGGGGAAAATTAATGCAAAATCATAGTAATTTTACATGTGTTTCTATTTTAATGCACTTTATAATTCATTGCTCCTGTTGAAAGACCAGAGTGTGGGTTAGTGGATTCTGTTAGCTGCATGCAGTACCAGGTTTTAATAGCACCCAGGTATCTTGACTAATATATATATTAGAATATATATATATATATATATATATATATATATATATATATTCTATAAAAGTGACTTAAGAATCAAAGGTACAGAAAAGAACTTGTCTTGTAAATCTGTGGCTATGAATTTAGTCACCCAGAATCTACATTAAAAAAGCAATAGCCAGGCTTGGAAATGAAATATTTCAAACACAGTACTGGATAGACAAAGACAGACAGATCGTAGTGGCTCATTTGAGAGGGCATTCTAGCCAATATATCGAACTCCAGGCTGTTAAGAGGCCAAAAACCTTCACTCAAATATTATTTGTCAATATAGTTCCTAAAGAACAACATCTGAATTTGCTCTCCTCCCTCTGGACAAATGGAAAACAATTGTAGGTGTTACCGTGACAGTGTTTTCCTGATGTAATTAACATCTACACTCAGTTAACCATATTGTGTAGAACCTGTATTTCTGTGTGGCTGCATTCTGTTACTAGAGGATCTCAAGAACAGATGGGGAGATGGTTAGAAAGAGTCAATTGTCTCTGTGATCGGTGACTTCAGCTCCTGACAGAGGCCTCCAATTGCCTGTCTCAAGTATCTTTTCCCTATGCATTCGACTTTCTTAGATAGCTCAAATGGTTTGAACCAAAGCATTACAATATGTCTTTACTTGTGTGTTTTAATGGTTCTGCGAACTTTATTTCATTGAACCTAATCATGCTTTTCTTCCCATGGAACCTGTTATTAAAAATAAAGGACTTTCCATTTGTCAGTATCAATTTCCTGTGAAACAGAGTGTGGGGTGGGGGAGGGAAGAAAGAACAAAAATAAATGCAGAATTTGGAATAGTTAATATAAAGGAAAGAGAAGAGAGCTGCAAACATAAACACCATTCTCATCGTACGCAGTGATATAAAACTGCAATGGACAGTTCAGGTGTTCATGAATACTAATGGGTAGCAAGCCACATACTCTCTCAGCATGCTGGTAAGATTTTGACTGAGGCTCACAGATTTTTGGATTTGTCTCTTCATCTGCATTAAAACTAAAATATCTGAACAAAATGAACTTAAGCTCGGTCAAGATTATTCTGGGATATAAACATAATGTTGTCCTCTATAAACTCAGGGCAATAAAACCCTCTCTTCTTTTGCAGTCCTTCCAGTCTTCCCTCTATATGTAGATCCCTCTTCCTGATCCAAAGATTATACAAACTTCAAAATTGTATTAAGCCCATAGCATCATACCTACACGGTTACAATTTTCAATTTTAAATGATGTATCTTTGTATCACTGCTAGAGTCTTTTTTCCATTCAGATAACGGTATCATAAAGGGATGTGTGAAAGTCTCAAGTGTCTAGAACACAGTGATCTTCTAATGATCTAGTTAATCTTAGTTAAATTGCTCCAGTTATATACTTACTTCATTGCTTTATGGTTTGTTTACTGAAAATTAGTAATCCATCAAGCTATCAGTCTTTTCATTCTAAAATAGAGCTTCAGGTATATTCGGATGATGGTTCAGAATGCTCAGTCCGGTGGGAGTGCTTGCTGTGCATCATTGAGTGTCAACCTCTGAAAAATGATCTAATGTTAAAATTGGAAAACTGCTTGCTTGGCCTAACATTATACTATTCTAGAATCTAATGTAGTCACAAAGCAACATTACACAGAACTAATGTGATTCAGAGATTGATATGAACTCGAAGATAAAGACTACGTTGAAGGCTAAAAAAAAAAAAATACATGTCAAACCATAAGATGTTTCTAACACCATCCATACCCAGGTCTCTTACTATTATTTCTGGTCTTATAGAACAGAGTTACTAAGTACAGTTTTGTATCAGTAGTTAGGATGCAGCCTGCCTACTAGCTTACACTGAAGAAGATCTCCTCAAAATTGTATACTGCATTAATCTTGGTTTGATTTATTTCTTGTTTTAAACTGAATTCCTATTTTATTTTAGATATTTCCATCTCATAATATATATAATAACATGTAAAGCTTTTAAAGTTATTTATTACACTTGAAGTCTAATTCCCAATGCCATGACAAGTGTAGCTTTCATGAATCTCCTCTTTGCACACCTGTTATACAAACAAGTCCATTTTTCAGAAACTTATATACAGGTCAGAACTGCTGTTCAGTTATGGCACAGAGTTGATTCAGACCATGAGAAGTCAGATGCAGGGATTTCGTTACTATGGTTAAGAATCCTCTTTCTATTAAAATACTCTAGTTTTATTTGTATGTGTGTGTCTACCTGTATGGGTGTATTCCATGAATATGCAGATGCCCATGAATGATAGAAGAGTACACTTGATTCCCTAGAACTACTGGGTTATGAGATGACTTACCAGGGTATAGGCACTGAACTTAGGTCCTCTGGAAGAGCAACTGGTGGTGATCATGAAATTGAGTTGGTTTATTTTTTACTAGTGGAGAAGAATATTAAACAGCTCAGGAACTAATAAGAAAATCAAAGATTAGACTTCAAGTTTAGATAACTCTACATATTTTGTTCTGAAGGAAATCTATGTTATGAAAAGCAAATTGTTGGAAATCAGGGATCACATTCTTCTTAACAATAGATATGTGTAAATGATCTTGAATTCTGCTGAAATTGTCCTGTGGATAGTTTAAAGACTGGTAATTAAAATAGAATAGAACTGTATCCACCCAGTGTTCTAGGAAAGGAATAATTTGTGTATGACAGCATTTTATTTTCACCTTGATTGAAGGATAGGTCGTGCAAATCTTGGTTACTTAAAAACAAACAAACAAACAAACAAACAAAAAAACAGAAATAGGAATGTACTTGCATTTTAATCCCAGTTGTGTGATCTGGGGCTGCTTCAGATTGTCCACAGCAACTAACTAGGATTTGACTCTTTATTTAGCAGGGTCATGAATTGAACAGTGGCAGATAGTTTCTGCAATTGTGTAACATTTGTAATTATGGGAACTTTTCAGAGGGTATATAAATCCTAGAGACACAAGAGGCATGGTATGTTGTTGCTTGGAGGTGGGAAGCTATTGGTTGCTGTTGTTCCCAGTTTATTAAGTAGTCATGCTCAAAGAAACAAGAAGAAGATATTCTGATGGTAAAGAACAAACTTTCCCCAAGGAACTCACCACTCCTAATCATCAGGGAGTAGTCTAATGGTATCATCACCCCCATTTTCATTTTTTTTCCTATATAAAGTTAGAAGTTTGAAAGGGTGAAAAAGAATGGAAGAAAGAAGAATACAAAAAGTAGCCAACATCTGGCTTCAATATAGAAATACGGTTAGTTAGGTGTATAGTGAGTATTTACAATAGGATGTAGAAAAGTATCTAAATAGCTCAGAAAAATATATCATTTTGGTTCTCACTTTGTTGCTCTTGTATCACTGTGTACCATCTTCAAGGATGATGTCAAGTATAATTTCATGCTCAATGTTCCCACAGTGTTTAGTACAAAGCCCATGAGCAAGAAGCAACAGTTACAACCTCTTTAATTTGTGTTTACCACTCTTGATTACACTTAGAATATAACCAGGTTATTTCTGAATTGCATTGTGGGTTTTCTGTATAAAAATAATGAAAATGACAAGATTACCAATTTATGTTGTTTCTTCTATTATTGCATTACTATTTTATACACTTGTATAGATTTTAGAGTTTTGTTAATATATACTATATGCAAATGTAGAGTATATGAACTAAATGTGAATAGGCAAAGAAATCAACCACTCCTTGTCAAATTTAGGCAACTTTATCTAGACATACATATGAAACTTAAATTTGCATCCACATGTAGCTGATGTACAGCAGAGTTTTATGAGCAGGGCACTGAATAGCTCTTTATTTTCTGCATTATTTGCAGAATTATCAGGATGAAGGTTTGATGGTCTGCACACAACCCAATTCTATTCTGAAAGAACAACATTTGCTCAGTTGTCAAACCTTGACAGCTCTTCACTGTGAAAAAATTTAGGACAAAGACAGCAGTAATGAGTCTCTAACTCCCTGTCACTGTGTGGTATTAAACCTTTGCTCTTCAAATTTCACAAAAAAATGATCAGATATTCTGGCAAAGAGTTGTTTCTTGATAACAGAATTGTTTAGGAGGTATAATATTATATTGGAGAGACAATTGATAAGACTGTGTTTAATAATTAGTTTGTTAGAAAGCATATTAAACTTATGAGTTTTGCCACTAGTTAATTAGATAACTCTGAGAAATCTCTCAACTTTCTAATATTAATTTAATTTGTACATAGAATGGGAGTTTGGAGATTTCCCTTTGCACACATTTCCCCCCAATGGTTCATTCACTGTTTTCTAAAACTAACACACAAACTCACACAGATGAGTTTTTAGTTCCTGGGTAACACTATGATATACATTATTGTCTGATTTCAAATACTGACACCCTTAAATTTGCAGGCATGGTGAAAAAAATAAGTGTCCAATATGCTTGATTTTTTTAAAACACAGATGTGGGATGACTCAATATGAGGCCTTTTACAGTTACACATTCTATCTTCAGAAGTACAAATAGAAAATCTAACTTGAACTTAAAGACCAAAGCTCTATGTTATAATACCCAAAGTCAAAATAATATTCTATGCTTTCTCAGATATTTTCTATCATGCAACTGGAAGGATTCTTATAATTTAGGGAATATAATGGGCACATAATTCAAGATTGAATATATAGTATATGCTACTTTTCCAATCCTGCTTTCAGCCTAATCATCTTTATGTGACACTGTGAATAGTTAGAGGAAGCAATTGCACAGAGAATATTTGAAAATTATAAAAACATATAAAATGAATATTAATATTTCCGTCCATGAATGTGATTTATCTTTTATCTCCAGCATTGTAAAACTACCTAATTGAATACCTACAGGCACTTGACTGACTATAAATCCATATAAGTATATATTCTTCAGACACCTGCCCTATTGAGACAGATTGCATTTGATCTGCTATGTACTTTCGTCTTTCATGATTTATAGAATTATTAGTATTGCTAAGCTGTAAAATATAGGGAGAATACTGAAAATCTGATTGCTAGGTTACATTTCTCTCATTAAGTCTCATCTCTCAAACTTCAGCAGTTTACAGAAGGTTTGGATATTCAGTCAGATTTTGACTCATTGAAACTAGAAAACTATGAAGTTTACCTCAGAAATGCCTTTGAACATGAAAATGATGTCCAAGGAAATAACTCCAGCATTATGAGTGGAAATTCAGTCAGAATAAAGTCATAGATTTTTCTGTGTTTTTTTTAAAGACTTAAAAGTAGAGAGATATGTAGATAGATTTGTAGATAGATAGGTAGGTAGATAGATAGATATATCAATAGATAGATAGATTCCCCCTTTGTGTGTGTATATTCAGATTAAATAGATAATGCTGAAAGAGTTCCAAGAGTTCAAATGCTGTTAAGAGTGAGAGAATTAGTCTCATTCAGGGACTAGCCCTGACTAAATTATTTAATCCCAAGTGGTCAGCCATAAACTCATATAAACACAATACTAAAAGTGAACTCATTAGCTC
>JADRCC010550538.1:0-17100 GCA_019843855.1 Hylomyscus alleni
TTTTTTTTTTTTTTTTTTTTAAATTGCTTAGTGTTTCGAGACAAGGTTTCTCTGTGTAACCCTGGCTATCCTAGAACTCACTCTGTAGACCAGGCTGGCCTCAAACTCAGAAATCTGCCTGCCTCTGCCTTCCAAGTGCTGGGATTAAAGATGTGTGCCACCACTGACCAGCTACTTGGTGTTTTAAGATAGGTTCTCAAATAGCTCAGCTTGGCTTCAAGGTGGCCTTGAGTTCCTAATCTCCCTGCCACTACCTTCCAAGTACTGAATTACAACCAAAACCACCACTTCTAAGTCCTTTCCTTTTGAAAAAAAAAGAGTTGAAGTTAATGACATAGAAGTTTTGATTGATATAATTTTGGTCTTTGATTGAAAACGTATTAATCAAAGGCTGAAGAGATGGGTCAGCCATTAAGAGCACTTGCTTGTTCTTGCACTGTGACCCAGGTTTGGTTTCTAGCACTCACATAGCAGCTCACAACCATCTGTAACTCTAGTTCTAGGGGGACCAATGTCCTCTTCTAGCCTGCACAAGCATCCACATGGTGCACACACATACATCCTGACAAACCATCTCTACACATAATAATAAAAAGAAGAAGAAAACAGGTCAAGCCTTGTGGCTTATGCCTTCAATCCCAGCATTTGGGAGGCCGAAATATGTGGATCTCTATGAGTTCAAGACTAACCAGGTGAGACCTTGTTTCAAAACCAACCAACTAAATAACGTGTAAATCAAGCAGTCCAATCCTGTATTTACCTTATGCCTTATATAAATTGGGTTATTAATTACTGCTAATATAAATAGAAAAGCAAATGGTTTCCTAGGAAGTGTAGTTGGTTAATTGACAATACGTGAATATATAAATGTACAGAAAACATAATGAAAACAGTTCCTGGTAACAAGAGTTGGGTTTCTTTTTGTATTACTTTTCAAGAGGAGTGAGTTTTCTCTTTAGTCTCCTTATGGCTGACTTCATTTCCTGGTTCCTCAGAGTGTAGATCAAGGGGTTTAGCAGAGGGGAGATGACTGTGAAGGTGACAGAGATGGCTTTATCTGTGGGGAGGGCAGTGAAGGGCCTAGCGTAGACATAGATGCAGGGCACAAAATGCAGAGTGACCACAGTGATGTGGGAGGTGCAGGTGGAGATGGCTTTTCTCCTGTCTTCTCCTGCCTGAGACCTCAACATCATCAAGATGATCATGTAGGACACCAGAAGGAAGATAAACCATAGGGTAGTGACCAGGCCATTGTTTGAGATCATCAGGAGCTCAAGAACAAAGGTGTCTGTGCAGGCGAGTTTGAGAACCTGTGGGACATCGCAGTAGAAAGTATCAAGAACATTGGGTCCACAGAAGGGGAGTGGGAGCAAGAGGGAGATCTGCACGATTGAGTGGACAAAGCCGCCCACCCAGGAAGCTGCGATGAGGGCTGTGCACCGTCTACTACTCATGATGGTCACATAGTGCAGGGGCTTGGAGATGGCCATGTATCGATCGAATGCCATCACAGAGAGAGAAAAAATGTCTGCCCCACCAAGCAGATGGAAGAAAAACATCTGTGTCATGCATTTTGCGTAGGAAATGGTCTTTTTCTTTGCCAGAAGGTCCACCAAGACCTTTGGGGCTGTAATGGAGGAGAAGCAGATGTCTAGAATGGCAAGGTTTCGGAGCAGGAAGTACATGGGTGTGTGCAGACGGGACTCAAAGGTCACAATGATCACGATGAGCAGATTTCCGAGTAGAGTTGTCACGTACACAAAACTCAAAACAAGAAATAAGA
Source organism: Hylomyscus alleni (assembly GCA_019843855.1). Classification (NCBI taxonomy): domain Eukaryota; kingdom Metazoa; phylum Chordata; class Mammalia; order Rodentia; family Muridae; genus Hylomyscus; species Hylomyscus alleni. The sequence continues at coordinate 1,784 of JADRCC010550538.1, forward strand.
CCAGGCTCAGGTGTTGGGACTGAGTTAGTCCCAGAAATATAAATTCTTTTACTTTGGTGTCATTTCTCAACTCCATTGAATCACGATTTTTCCTTTCTTGTACATCTTGGAAGAATTAACAGTATTATTTTAGCAAGTGTTAACTTTTCCTTCGTAAGCTCAGATTCTTGGAGACAAGTATCAGAACTGAAAGCACACAGCACTATTGATTACCTCATGGCTTGCTATTTCAAGGTTATTATATTTTTCACCATAATATGTACCAAATAACATTTTTATTATACAAGCATGCATTTAGTTATTTGTGTCTGTAAATCATAAACATTTTTAGAATGTATAACAGCAATGTTCTAATTATAGAAGCTGTAAGTATTCAAGGAAAACAGGTGGATATTCAGATAGTCATGGTGTGAGAGATGTAGAGTGGGTTTGTGTGTGTTTAATAAAGCAGTGACTACTTTGTACAACTAGAACATTTTATATTTCTTTTTTATTTTGTTTTTTTTTTTTCTAGAAACATTTTACATCTAATGAGAAATTATTCTTTTCTAGATTGGATACTCTGATTCAATCATTCTAAGAACCTCTACTCACTAAGCAATTCTCTTTGAATTAAATTCTACAGGAACTAATCTTGAATCTCATTTCATGATAAATTAGAAAAATTTAAGGTCATCATTCCCCTTTGTTACTGTCTTCCTTAGGAGCAATTCGTGGTTTACACTTTTCCTTTCAGTCAGTCTAGGTGGTGGGTTAGCCTCTCAGCTATGGAACAGAGATATTATTCTCATTTTTCTTTTGTCCCTTGCTTTAGTTGCTTTCTTGTAATCAGTTCTTTTCTTGCTTTGTCATTGCTGCACAGTGGCCTGCACATATTTGAGGTGTATATCTTGGTAAGTTTCTATCTATGTATGTTTCTATGTCATGACCACTACAGTTAAGACAGTGGGCCTGTCTACAACATGACTTTCTATAACCAGTCTCTATCTCTTCTATTTCAAGAACATGCTCTGTTGTTATACAGCAGTCTACACTGTCTAGAATTTTCTGTAAATTGAACCCATTATTCATATCAATTTTTCTTTCTGGCTTCTTTCACTCATGAAACTCACCTATTATTTTTGAACAGTGTTTTTTTTTCTCTTTAAAAATTTGTATTGTGTGGAGATACCACAGTGTATTTCTGGTCTAGCTTTTTTTTTTTTTTTTTTTTTTTTTTTTTTAAACAGTTAACCCATACAGCTGCTATGAACTATGTGGCCTTAGTTAAATATATTTCCAGTTCTCTCAGGGAAATAGCTTAGAATGGACTGGCTGTAACTCTTAAAATTCATGAGTAAGAAAACAACCAACCACATTTAGAATATGAAGAGTGAGATGGTACATGCCTTTAATTCCAGCACTCGGGAAGCAGAGGAGAGGCAGAGGCAGAGAAGGAGAGAGGCAGAGAAGCAGAGAGGGATAGAAGCAGAGGTAGAGGAGTAGAGGGCAGAGGGGCAGAAGGCAGAGGGGCAGAGGGGCAGAGGCAGGCAGAGAGGCAGAGGCAGAGAGGCAAAGAGGCAGAGACAGAAAGGGAGAGACAGAGACAGAGGCAGAGGCAGAGGCAGAGGCAGAGGCAGAGGCAGAGGCAGAGGCAGAGGCAGAGGCAGAGGCAGAGGCAGAGGCAGTGGCAGAGGCAGAGGCAGAGGCAGAGGCAGAGGCAGAGAGGCAGAGAGGTAGAAGCAGAGGCAGAGATGAAGAGGTAGGTAGATCTCATCTAGATTGAGGACAGTTTGATTTACATAGAATGTTCCAGGCTACATAGAGCTACATCGTAAGACTCTGTCTAAAAAAATTAGTAAGGTAAAACTACAGTGTGAGTGAAGTTGTGGTACAAATAAAATACAATGCACATCTATTAGCAAAAGTAATATTAATAAGGCTGACATACCAAGACTGGGCTGGAGCAGTGGTGCAGATGTCAAATGGGAAAACTCCTTTTGAAAACAGTTGAGGGCTGGTGAGATGGCTCAGTGGGGAAGAGCACCGACTGCTATTCGGAAGGTCATGAGTTCAAATCCCAGCAACCACATGGTGGCTCACAACCATCCATAATGAGATCTGACGCCCTCTTCTGGTGTGTCTGAAGTCAGCTACAGTGTACTTACATATAATAAATAAATAAATCTTTAAAAAAAAAAGAAAACAGTTGAGTCATTTCTTGAAATACAATGTATGTGCTCACCATATAATTGGGTTGTTTTTTAATTCCTTTCTTTTTTATTTGAAGAAATCTTGTAATGGTCCTTAATTTCTTTTTCCTGTATCTCCACTTTCCTCTTAGTATGAGGGAAAATAGATAAATAAATAAATAAAGAAACAGAGAGAGAAAAAGAAAGGCAATGGTTACCTTTTTTCCTTGTATTTTGGGAGTATGTTTTTCAGTTCTAATGAAGATTTTTCTTTCCACATAACTCACTTTCCCTTCAAGTTTTTTCTTCTTTATATATCTTCTCTAAAGCAATTTAATTTGGAAGACTAAAATAAATAAACAACCCAAAGTGTCTTAATGGAGAGATGATACCCTTCCCACTGCCACACTGACTGGCCAAAGTGGGGATACTTATTGTTCTAACACAACTAAGTTACTTTACCCATCTGGCCTCAGTCTATGTACTTGTCACTTGCCGACAATGACTCCCTCAGTGTATCATTTCATGAGGGCTAACTGAATTAAATCATGTAAGACAGCAGTATTCCTAATGAATAGGAAATGTGATTATGTGCCTATTAAGGTAAGACCCTGTATTAACCACTCACACACACACAGCTTCTTCAAACACACCAGCATCTTAGAGGATCTGTGTATTTCTCAGGATACAAACCCTAAAACAAGTTCATCAGAACATACACTCTTAAGGAAGTTAGGATAATGAATGTTGTAGAATGTGGTGGGCATTGCAAGTCAAAAGAACACATGCTTTGTTTGGTTTCTTGACTGGCATCATCTTAGATCAGAAGTTAGCTGTTCAGCAAACCCTCTAGAGTAAGAGCCACTAAGGCTTAAGAACTTGCATTGTCTTTGTGAGAATTGGACAGGTATGTGGTCTCCATTTCTGTAGCCTGGAGATCATGGTGAAGGGAAGCAGTGGAGATTACAGTAGTCTGTAGAGGTCATCATATACAGTCTGCTTATCTAGTAGAAGCTATGTTGATTACTTAGATAAGCTAAATGGTAACTGACGTGGTAAATGCTTGGATTCATAGAGATGGTCACTAGAAAATACCAACTCTGTATAGTTACCAGAGATGTTAAGGAGATTAACCTAGCCATCAAAACCTTCCATTCTGTCCTCCATCTACACAGAGCACTATGCTCTGTGGGAGGCAAGAAGACAGGCAGGCCGTACCTCAGATTAAGGAGTTAAGTTTTATGTTCAGAAACATGATTTTTTTTAACCTCCCCCAACTTCTGCTCTAGCCTGTGATTTTAATCCACTTAATTATTTAGAATATATTGATGGTGCCTCGGCAGAGTTCTAGGTTATAGGAGAAAAGGGATACAATCTATACACAGTGGAAGATAATAAAACTCTAGCAGTTATTTGGGCATGGAGGGGTCATCTCAAAATAAATAAGACACTAAGGGTGAGAGCTGCACAGAGATGGTTATGACTATATCGGGGTCCACGGGAATGGGATGGACAAAGCGTCCATTTGGATGCTGAAAGCTGCTTGTGAACTGGAGTTTTGTCTGGGAAGAAATGGTTTGAACCCAAAGATATTGGAAAATATACAGAAGGAAATCATGGTTATAACAATTTTTCTTTTTGCAAATCTAAGGGTTGTAGGTGCTACTTTTATTAGTCTTTTAAAATTTATTTTTAACTATTTATTTATTTACTTATTTTAATGTGTGTGTGTGAGCACCACAACACGAGGAGGCCTGGGGACAGCTTTGTAGAGTTGCTTATTTCCCTCTGCTTTCACGAAGGTTCTGGTGCTTGAACTCAGGCCGTGAGGGTTGGAGAGGAAGCACCTTTACTTGCTGTGCCATCTCGCCGGCTCCTTGTACTAGTCTTTCAAGTTTTCTGAAGGTTTGAAATATAATATTTTTTCTTTTTGTGCTAAAATTAAGTATAGGAATTTCACTCAGAGGAGATCTACCTACATAGACAAAGAACGTCTGAGAAAAATCTCAATACAGCTCAAATAGTTTCTTGTAACAGAGAATACCTTCTCTCAGGTTCCAAATCGATCTCCTTTTCATGTGTCTCTTCTCATAGTGACCTCTCTGTAAATATTTGTAATTGTGTTATTTGCTACAGAACGTTCTCTCTGAAGTGTAGGATCTTTTAAACACACATTGCTTGGATGATTGCATTTAGATTTTAATCTATCTCTTACCTTCTTTCCCATGTTCATACACACAGGACACCACAGGTTTTCAAAGCTGTAGAACTCCATTACTTACCTAAGATATTAAATTGTTTTTCAAGAACTCTGAGATCTTAAATGGTGTTCACTTGGACCTTGGGAACTGTTGGCTTCAGAAGGGTCTCTCTTGGTGGACTCTCCTTTTATTGCTGTGACAAAGGGCATGCTCCAAGAATGACATTTTCTTGGTGCTTCTACATGGATTGACTGTGTTCCTTCATGTTCACTGACTTCTAAGTCCCAGAACAAATGTAAGAACTATCAGAGGGATTATAGTAGATGTGACTGTGGAAAAGTTCTGTTGATGATGAGGTTGTTTCAGTGGGAGTAATTAAGATGTTACTCAGCAACAGGTGTTTTGGAATACACATTTTCTGTAGCATCTAAAAGTGTGAGTTTCTTCTGTCCTGACTCCAATAGAAAAATGGGTTTTGTTTGGGACAAAAGTTTGGGAGAAGGCCCATTCCATTTTATATCTCAGCACTTTTTGTTCACAAGGCATCTGTCATATGGGAAGAGGTTGAAGTAGGCTGAAGGAGTATAGTGACTACTTAGGCTAAGAAAAACTATTAAAACATGATAGCAGGATGCCTGCACAGTAAACCCTGTCTCAAAACAAAAAAAGCCAAAAAAAAAAAAAAAAAAAAGGAAAAAAGAAAAAAAAAAAAAAGAAAAACAAAAAGAAAAAAAAAAAAAAAAAAAAAGAAAAAAAAAACAAAAACAAACAAAAAACCCAAGATGGCTGCACAGTGGCAAACATGATTTTATTCTACAGGTATTTTGTTTGGTGGTCTTTAGGATCTAAAGGTTTTTTTTTTTGTTTGTTTTTTTGAGACAGGGTTTCTTTATGTAGCCCTGGCTGTCCTGGAGCTCACTCTGTAGACAAGGCTGGCCTTGAACTCAGAAATCCGCCTGCCTCTGCCTCTCAAGTGCTGGGATTAAAGGCATGCACCACCACTGCCTGGCAGATCTCAAGGTTTTAGACAGTGGCCCTGTATATGTCCTGGAACTCACTATGTAGACCAGTCTATCCTAGAACTCACAGAGATCTGCCTGGCTTTTTCCTCCTGAGTGCTGGGATTAAAGACCTTTTACCCTAATTACTGGCAACAATTGCTCTCCCTGACTGGTCAGTAGTACAGAACTGCCTGCTGGCTTCTTCCTTTGGCCCCAGCCAGCCTCCAGGCAGCATGGCTCAATTTCCTTCTACGCAGGAAATCTCCGTTTTACTCAGAGTCCAGATCCAGCTGTCCCTTCCCAGTTACAATCAGAATTAAATTCAGTAGATGCAGCAGTCTCCCAGGTGAAAGGTCACCGGATGGAGTCCTTACCTTTGTAGGACTACTTGTTGAAGAGTTTTGATTCAAGATTACCACAGCTACAGTAACACAAGTATTTACTTTATACCTGCGTGACTCATTGAAGGTGCCTCTTTTGAGATGACAAACCCTCACATCCAACTTAAATAGAATAAACCAAGACAGGGAGGCACCCTGATGGCTGTTGGATCTCTTTTCTGTATTATTTCAGTCTCCAACATCACCCTCTTCCCACTGTTGCAAACCTTAGGGGTAGACGTGGAATGTTTTGAAGGACATCTTGATACAAAATAAGAGCAGTATTTACCGAGATTTCAGTGTGCCAGGTACTTTTAAGAGGATACACTTTTAAATTTTAGAGTAGATTTACAGCAGACTTGCAAGAAAGTTACAGAAAATCCTTGTATACCTCAAGCAAGATCTTACTATTAATGTTTCCATGATCCCTTTGTCAGGACCAATGGGCCACGTACTGAAAAGTTATAATTAAGTAAACTCCATTTTTTGTTCAGCTTTCCTTAGTCCTCTTCCACCTCATGATCATATATCCAGGATACCAGATTACGTGTCTTTTAAGCTCTTTGAGGCTCAGAAAATTTCTCAGACTTCTTTTGCTGGACAGAATCAAAGAATGCTGGACAGGGATTTTTATAGAAGGTCTCTAAATCTGAGTTAGTGCCGTATTTATTATTTTCTCATAGTTAGACAGAAGTAATGAGCTTTGGGGGACAATGATATTATCCAATCATATCAAAGGGCACACGCTGTGACCATAGTGTATCAATCACGCTACTCATTTTAAACCCCAGGCCCAGGCAATGTTAATGAGGCTTCTTCAGTTTTTTTTTTTCTTTCTTTCTGTGCTGTCATTTTGTATACACCAGAAGGAGCTTATCCCTAACTCTCTCCTGTAGAATTGGGAGTCAGAACACATATCCCCGAAGGTGGAGAACCTGAACAAATTATTTAAAATTCTGCACAAGGGCACCCCAAATTTAGTTACATATTCAAATATTTACATCTGCATGGACTCATATAGATCTGTTTACTGCTCTGAGCAATAACTCAACATGTTATACATACTTTGTTGCTTGGGTTGTTTCTACTTTGGCCACGGGGAGCTAATGGGTCCTTTTGATGCACGTCAGGTTTTGTTTTTTGAGAACGTTCTTGAATTTTGAGAAGGCAGCACCTGTCTGTTTTAGTACTGCTGCTACTCCTTCTTCAAGAAGAATTTCTTCCTTCCTTCCCCCTCTTCACCTCTCCCACAATGCTATCAGGAACAGATAGCCAACAGGCTGTTTGTGTTTAGACAACACAGTGCTGATATCAATATACATATCTGGGAGCTAAGAGTTAGCACAAACGGCTGACACCAGATGTCTGGGAAACTCTAAAAGTTAACACTGATGTCTATAAGGGTTTCTGGAAGAATGCCACTTTTGTGTGATTTTTATATAAAGATGGTCTTAAAGTCAGAGGCCAGTGCATCCAGCATGTCTGTGCAAGAGCCTACGTGTTTGTGGGCCTGTTTTGCCTGCCTCCTCAGGGCCTATGTGTCCTGGAATGTGTCTTCTGGAGTCTGCCTGTCTATTCCCCTGTATGCTGGCCTTCGTCTGTGTTGAGTAAAGTATGACTTATCTAGCAGGAAATCCTTGAGTTCACTCTTCTGGTTTCCTGTGATCCTTCTCCCTTACTTGCATTATGCTTGTTTAGCAAGTTAGAAATTAAAATAAGAATTAATAGTAACATATCCATACCAAACCACAACAAAAAGCAACATCATTATATAACTGTAACTTCTAGGAATACCACTTTTTTTTTTAATTAGATGTTTTCTTTATTTACATTGCAAAATTTATCCCCTCTGAAAACCCCTCTTTCCCATCCCCCTTCTCCCTGCTCACTAACCCACCCAATCCTGCTTCCCTGTCCTGGCATTCCCCTACACTGGGGCATCAAGCCTTCAAAGGACCAAGGGCCTCTCCTCTTATTGATGTCCTATAAGGTCATCCTCTGCTAAATATGCAGCTGGAGCCATGGGCCCCTCCATGTGTATTTTTTGGTTGATGGTTTAGACCCTGGGAGCTCTGGGGGTACTGGTTGGTTCATATTGTTGTTCCTCCTATGGGGCTGCAAACCCCTTCAGCTCCTTGGGTTCTTTCTCTAGCTTCTCCATTGGGGACTTCTTGCTCAGTTCAATGGACGGCTGTGAGCATCCAGTTCTGTACTAGTTAGGTATTGGCAGAACCTCTCAGGAGACAGCTATATCAGGCTCCTGTCTGTAAGCACTTGTTGGCATCTGCAATAGTGTCTGGGTTTGGTAACTGTATATGGGGTGGATCCCTAAGTGGACAGTCGCTGGATGGCCTTTCCTTCAGTTTCTGCTCCAAACTTTGTTTCTATATTTCCTACCATGTGTATTTTGATCCCCCTTCTAAGAAGGAGTGAAGTATCCACACTGTGGTCTTCCTTCTTGAACTTCATGTGGTCTGTGAATCAAATAACTCTATTAAAAAATGGGGTACAGAGCTAAACAGAGAATTATCAACTGAGGAATATTGAATGGTTGAGAAGCACCTAAAGAAATGTTCAAGCCAGGCAGTGGTGATATGTGCCTTTACTCCCAGCACTTGGGAGTTCGAGGCCAGCCTAGTCTACAGAGTGAGTTCCAGGACAGCCTGGGCAATACAGAGAAACCCTCTCTTGAAAACCAAAAAAAAAAAAAAAAAAAAAAAAGTTCAACATCTTTAGTCATCAGGGAAATGCAAATCAAAACAATCCTGAGATTCTACCTCACACCAGTCAGAATGGCTAAGATCAAAAGCCCAGGTGACAGCAGATGCTGGCGAGGATGTGGAGAGAGAGGAACACTCATCCATTGTTGGTGGGATTGCAAGTTGGTACAGCCACTCTAGAAATCAGTTTGGCAGTTCCTCAGAAAATTGGACATAGTACTACCTGAGGACCCAGCTATACCACTTCTGGGCATATACCCAGAAGATGCTCCAACATGTAATAAGGATACATGTTCCACTGTGTTCATAGCAGCATTATTTATAATAGCCAGAAGCTGGAAAGAACCCAGATGTCCTTCAACAGAGGAATAGATACAGAAAACGTGGTACATTTACACAATGGAGTACTACTCAGCTATTAAAAATGATTAATTCATGAAGTTCTTAGGCAGATGGATGGAACTAGAAAATATCATCCTGAGTGAGTTAACCTAATCACAAAAGAACACACATGGTATGCACTCACTGATAAGTAGATATTAGCCCAGAAGTTTAGAATACCACTTTTTAATAAATATAAAATTCAAGTTTTATTATTTTATCTTTTTTCCTGTGTATGAATACTTTCTAGGAAGTGATGGTAATGCCAGATCCCTTCTAGTGACCTAAGGCAGTTTTCTCTACTCAGCGGATTCCTGATGAGCAATGCAGAGTACTGGAAGGAACTGTCAGATCCGAAAGAACCATGTAGGGAAAATGCAGGAGCTCTCAGTGGGCTGACGATGGGCTAATTAGGGTCACAGGGTCAGTGGGCTGATGACTGGCTAATTAGGGTCACAGGGTGCAAAGACAGTAGGAACATATATTGGGTCCATTAACAAATCCAATTAACTTGACATTTAGAGTTTTTCAAATATCTTGTCTACCATTACTACCTTAGATTATATCTTCATAATTTGTTTCATAGGGTGGTCTCTTCTGTCTATTCATTGAGGTTGAGTTTTTGATTCCTTTAAAATATGCACCATTATTTTGTTCTTTGAAGCCTTTCAAATACTTTCCACTTTACTCAATGTGAATGTCAAGGGCTTTTCAGTGGTCTAGACTATAGGTTGTAACCACTTGGTCACACTCCCCCATTATCTTTCTGACCTCAACTAGCACATCTCCTCTTCTTGTTTCCCCTAAGCAAGCTCAGGGGCCTGTGTGCTATTTCTTTTAGGCTTCCATCCTCATGTCAGAGTCTTTGTTTGCCTGAGTTATGGACTAAGATTTGTACCTCACATATTTTTTTTCTAGGCTCAGCAATGTTAAGACTTCTAATCTACCTTCAGAAAAATGAAAAGATTCACAGCATACTAAATATAATATGTAAATATCATAAGGAAACAAATAGAGCTAAAGTTGATACATTGGACCAGCTGTCCACCTGTCCACATATTTCTTAATACATATAGAAAGCTTGAAGTACTTTCATAGATTTCTGCTGTTTTTAGTAAGTCATGCAATGAAAGAATAAAATAAATTGTTTATATTTATTTTTAAAGAAGGATCACATGTAGCCCAAGTTGGCCTTGAACTCCTAACATAGCTGAGGCTCATATTGGACTTCTGATCTTCTTCTTTTTTTTTTTTTTTTTAAAGGCTTCTTTTTTCTTTTTTGGTTTTTCGAGACAGGGCTTCTCTGTGTAGCCCTGACTGTCCTGGATTCTGTAGACCAGGCTGGCCTCGAATTCAGAAATCCACCTGTCTCTGCCTTCCAAGTGCTGGGATTAAAGGCATGCACCACTACCGCCTTTTTTTTTTTTTTTTTTTTTGATCTTCTTTTCGAGGGAGTAGTTTATTATTTTTTCTTTTTAATGAACAAACAAAACCAACAAGAACAAACCCCTGTTGCCTCCCCCGTCCCCATGCCTGCCACCCCACCCTCTCCCACTTATCGGCCCTGTCATTCTCCTACACTGGGGCACAGAACCTTCACAGGGCCAAGGGTCTCTCCTCCCATTGATGACCGACTTTGCAATTCGAGGGAGGAGTTTAGATAAAGTCTTTCCACATAACCCTGGGTAGCCTCAAACTCAGAGATCTGTTTGCCTCTGCTTCCCTAGGTCTGGGATTAAAGACATGTGCTCAGCTCTACTGCTCCTCCCTAAATGGTGTCACCCATATTGGACTGGGTCTTCTCATATCAATTAACTTAACTAAGACCAATCTCCTACAGGACAACCTAATGTAAACAATGCATTGTTGAGATTCTCTTCCCAGGTGTCAAGTTGAACACTAAAGCTAGCCATTATGGTGGGCTTTAGATGAAAAAGTCTTCGATTGGTCGTAATTTGTAGAAGAAACTTAATTTGGTTATGGTCACTTTGTAGACGTTATTATAACTTCATGGAAGACATCAGAAAGTTCTAGAACCCCCGTGTGTTATGCTCCTAATATGTGTCTTAGCTGTCTTCTTGGATCACAATTCTAGAATGTCTGAGTGTCTTTTGATTCAGTTTCTTCTATTTCTTCCAAGGCTATGTTGCAAAAGAAATATCTCCCAGGCTAATAATTTTTTTTAATTTTCTTTTAAATGTCAAATTGATGAGATCAAGTGTATCTTAGTAAAAGCAGAAAAAACTAGTCAGAAATCAGTAGATTGTTTGTATCGGAGGTGTAAATGTTTTCAAAGGTGGTGACAGAGAGAAGCTGTTTGTTTCCCTGTCTGTTTCATCAGAGAAGTCCAAGTCTTTTCCAGAATCTCCTCAAGGCTAACTTCTGGGTCTTCTCATATCAATGGACTTCCCTGCTGTTACGGACTGTAACTGGAATCTTCTGCTTCCTCAGTGGGTAAGACCACTTGCTGTTCAAGCATGAGAACCCAAGTTTAATTCCCAGCATCTACACAAAAAGCCAGGTGTGTGTGTGTGTGTGTGTGTGTGTGTGTGTGTGTGTGTGTGTGTGAGTGCCTATAACCTTAGTGCTGGGGGTGGACACAGGTGAGTTCGGATGGCTATGTAGAGTTTTCTGTTCACTGAAAGACCTCTTTTTCAAGGTGATGAGGCAGGGAGCAATAGAGGAAGACGTATGGCATCCTGATCTGGCCTATGTCATGATGTGCACCTGTGTATTGTTCGTGTTCTCCTGCCCCTGCAAAATTACAAAGGTTTAGTTCGATGCTTTGGTGTCAAACTTCCAATGCATTAACCGAATACTCTCTCCATTTGTTTTGCTTTAGTAAAATCTTTTCTTTTCTTTTGGTCAGTTGACATTATTTTCAGAGTCAAAGATTCTGGCTTTCTTCACAGCTTGAAATGAAAGGACTATCTTCAGGTTAACAATCCCTCATTAGTTATAATTATTATTAATTGTACAGGAAGACACGGGGATAAAAACACATCGGAGATCTAAAGGGAGAATTCCAAGTTCCAAGTTTACACAGAGGAGGAGGAGCAGTGCAGAGACTATTTTTGTTTTTAACTTCTCTCTATTCTGCTCTCAACTCAATGAAAGATGGGGGCTCTCACTGACTGGGAACCTGTAGATGATATCAATCATGGAGGAGGAAGAATCGGGGCAGGGGGCTGGTGGCATTCATAAGAGAGTAGTGGGGCAGAAAGGTGTAGTTTCCTAGGTCTTAATGTCGCTGTTCCAGGTTTACTTTCTCTTTGCTCTGTTCCTCCTCCATCTGTACCGTCTGCACCATCATCAGATCCATTTGTATGTCGCTGAGACAAAGCAGTTGCAGAGTGATGTTGCCCTTGGGAGTGTCTCCATGTCAAAGGCTGAGAAGTCTGTGAACAGTGGCAGTATACATCCGCATGAAGAAGAAGCTTTTACTTATTCCCTAGATAGGAAGAAAAAGAAGAAGAGCAAGCTCATTTCTCCACACCCATGACAGTAGTACACTGGGAGACTGAATTAAAGATGTGACTGTATTTAGCTCCAAAGCCATTGTTTATAACCACCACTTTTCTTTAAAGCACCCAGAAGGATGGAATTAAATTTTCATCCTAAGCTTCAAGTAAAGACAGCAGAAAACAGTCCAAGATGAATTATTTGCTTAAAAAAGTCACAGTGTTCCAGATAAATAAGGAACTAGCACAAGACCAACCCATTCTCTCACCCACCTGTAGCACCCCCAGATGTTCCCTGAAGTTACTCAATTGCATTCCTGGGGCCATGTTTGTTAAAAAGTAGGGATGCATACAGTCCTTCAGTCTCTTCTCACGTAGTTTACAATGCTTGGGACTGGGTTTATTCTAGCAACGGAAACACAAGAGCAGAATAGGTCTGAGGAAGTCCTGATGTTCAGTCTGATGGGAAATACCAAGGTTTAAATGCATAGATAGCTGTTGGAACCAGTGTTGGTCCAGTGATTTGATTCATCAGAACCTTACCCAGGCCTGCTTCTGAAAGGTTATCAGAAAAGACTAATTTTTTTTTCTAACAAGCTGGATGACTTACTAAGAACAGGAGCAGAAGTGTATAACACAAAGAAAGTAATTCAAAAAGGCTAATCAGTTGTGAAATAACGTGACTACACAGAGAACGGCAAACCTGTAACACAGTTGTAGTGTAGGAGAATGTGGAGTGAATGGAGATTGTTAATTTTTTTCCGAGACAGGATTTTCCAGTGTAGACCAGGCTGGCTTAGAATTCCTAGAGATCTGCTGCCTCTGCCTTTCAAGTGTTGACACTAAAGGCGTGCACCACCACCACCTGACTAGATTTTTAATTTTTATCAGTCACAGTCAATCACTTGCCTTATTAACTCAGTGGTAAATATTTTACTATTACATTTGGTAGTCCTGAGGTATGGCAAAATGTGTTCCATGGAAGCAGGAACGATTACTTCCCTTGAGAACTCGGCCCTCAACCCTGACCCCACGTGTTCAGTAGCCGATGGCAGAGAGTGTTCTGAGAGCCGCGATGGAATCTTGTGGTTCTTGTTCAAAGATCGAGATCAGAAAAGGATGGTGACCTGTACCTCCAAACTCTACAGTCATGGTTCTGTCTCTTTCCCTCTTTGACTGGAACTAACATGGTGATGAGGTAGCAACAATGGAGGGGTTGAGGAGTAAGCGTAGTGGTGAGGGTTGGAGAGATGCTTCAGTGGTGAAAGGCGCGCGCTGCTCTTGCAGAGGACTTGAGTTTGTTTCTCAGCGTCCACACTGGGCAGCTCATAAACACCTGTAGTGCTAGTTTCGGGGGACCCAATGCTCTCTTAGGGTCTCCGTGACCACTCACACAGTATGCATATATACACACACAGGCACACGAATAAATAATAAAGTAAGCCTTAGTAAAGAATAATGCTTTGCTTTTATAAGCTGTTATTGGCCACCTTGGGGAATTACTGGGAAATACTATGTAAGTAGCCCAGTATGGGTCTAAAATTTCCATCTTCCTGTCTCAGATTCTCAAATATTGGAATTAGCCTGTTATACTACCATGCTTAGCATCAAGGAAAATGTAGGCTTGTAATCATATTTCTGCCTTATATACAAAATACCTTTAAAATGTTCAAATATATTTAGACAAATGGATGGAATTGGATACAACTATGCTAAGCAAAATAGATACAGAAGGATGAGTGTGTCTCATTCCACCTTTCATGTATAGAGGGTAAGAAAGATGGTCTGAAAGTAGAGTAGTTATTAATGAAGGCTGAGAAGGGTGTGTGTGTTTGTGTATGTGAAGGGTAGATAAAAGAAGGCTGGGCCTAGTGCATGCTGCAAGCTTATGTGATACCACACCGCATCCCATTGATGAGTATAATTCATACATGTTAAAGTGAAAATAGGTAACTATAAATTTGATGATATTGCTAGTATATTTACAGTTTAAGAAGAGAGAATGATTTGTGCAAATTTAAAGATATAATGCACGATAAAAAAGTGAGACACAATTTCTCTGCCGATAGTTGCTGCTAAGTCTGTGTACCTTTTGATTTCTAAGTCAAAAATCGTAACTTTGCTGTCTCCTCCTTCTACTATTCTGCTTTTGGAGACTGACCAAGACCCCGAGCACACTCTGCCTGACATTCCGATTTCTCACTACTTTCTCCGAAGAAGCTGCTTGCAACCCTCCATTGCTTGCTCTGACTGGAAAGGCATCTCTCTCTCTCTCTCTCTCTCTCTCTCTCTCTCTCTCTCTCTCTCTTATTTTTATTTTGGATTTTTTGAGACAGGGTTTCTCTGTGTAGCCCTGGCTGTCCTGGAACTCACTCTGTAGACCAGGCTGGCCTCGAACTCAGAAATCGCCTGCCTCTGCCTCCCAAGTGCTGGGATTAAAGGCGTGCACCACCACTGCCTGGCAGCTCTGTCTTTTATTCTCATCTGCTTCCATTTTTTTTGGCAGGATTTTGTAGCTTGCTTGTCTGTGGCTTCTCTCCTAAACTCCAGCAAAATGGTATTCAAGCTTCCTGAAAAGAAATCAAAATATGCTGGGAGGGAAAACAAGCTAGTGTTGGGAGGGAGGTAGAGAAAGCATAAAAAGCAAGACCACTTCAGACAATAAATGAAGCTACTTTTTGTTTTAAATAATAGTTTTAACTTCTTGTTCATAATACAAAAAACAAAACAAAACAAACAAAACAACAAAACAAAGAAACAAAAAACCTCCTTTTCTAGCTATAGACATTTTGGAGTGCTCTTTATGTGCAGTACATTATAGAAAGTTGGTTTATTCAATTCTTACTCCACCAATTAAGTAAATACCAGTTTTAATTCTATTTATCACTTAAGACTTAGCACAGATTTGCATTTTTTGATTTTTTTTCTTATTAGATATTTTCTTTATTTACATGTCATATGATATCTCCTTTCCCCTATTTTCCCAGTTTCCCCTCCAAAAA
>JADRCC010550548.1:0-13722 GCA_019843855.1 Hylomyscus alleni
GTGTGTGTGTGTGTGTGTGTGTGTGTGTGTGTGTGTGCGCGCACGCGGGCACACACAAGTTTGCCTGCCTGTGGAGATCAGAGGAAGGTGCTAGATTCTTTGAAGCTCAAGTTACAGACACTTGTGAGATACTTGACTTAGGTTGACTTAAGTCCTCTGTAAGAGTGCTAAGTGCCCTTAACTCCTGAGCCATCCCTCAGTCCCTGAAAGTTTAAATTTATAAATTATGTCTTAGATGTGCTTCTTCATGAGCAATGTGAGCATCAGCTTTTGTCAAATTGACACAACCTGTGGACAGGGCCTCAACTGAAGCAATGCCTGAATTTGATTCACTTGTGGGCACATCTTGAGTGCTGACCGATGTGGGAGGGATCAGCCCACAGGGGGCAGTGCTATTCTAGGAAAGGTGGTTCCAGGTGGGAGCCAGTCAGCAAGCACTGTTCTTCCACAATTCCTTCTGATCCCGGCTGACTTCTTGCCTTGCCTTCCCTCAGTGATGGACTATGTGGAGATGTGTAAGCCAAGCAAAGCTTTTCCTTTTCAAGTTGTTTTTTGTCATAGTGTTTTGTCACAGCAACAGAACGTAAGTTAAGAAAAAAAAAGATTTTTTTTTTTTAAACATCATTTCTTTTTCTGGTACAAAATAGAATTTTTTTTTCTTTTTAGAAAATGTTTCTTGGGGCCAGGCAGTGGTGGTTCACGCCTTTAATCCCAGCACTTGGGAGGCAGAGGCAGGTGGATTTCTGAGTTCGAGGCCAGCCTAGTCTACAGAGTGAGCTCCAGGACAGCCAGGACTATACAGAGAAACCCTGTCTCGAAAAACCAAATACCAAACCAAACCAACCAAAACAAAATGTTTCTTGGAAAGTTTGTATTTTTCAAAAGTTTTAGTGGAGATTAAAAGTTAAAATAATTTTGACTACAAGAAGAATTCAAGACAATTTGTGTGGAATATGTTCTTCATTTGTATACTCTCTGGATTTACTTAGTGTGCTAATAGTCGAGTTAAAAAAAATAAAGAGCATATCACTCCATTTCCTGTAAGTTTCCACTTCTTGACACTGTACAGTTCTTGGGCATAATTACTTTGAGTCTCTAGAGTAAGATCGGTAAGCAACTAATGACCGATTCCTGGTGGAAGCAGATAGAAGGGGACAATGAGCCCACAGCAGATCTGATGATCTCCACCCGGAATATGGTGTTCTCTGTATTACATAAAACTCCACAGTCAAAGCACACTAATTTGGATGAATTGTGTGAAGAGTTCTTCTGAGTTGGTGCAAAGCCTGAATTATAGATCCATGGGAAAGAACAGCAAACTCAGGTACATCTGCTGAAAGAGACTCCTAACAAACATTCATTTCAAAAAGCAAATTTATTGTTGGCTTTCATATTTTGATAGCATACTTGAAGGCTGTTAATTATCTTAAGTAGGTTAAACAGTTTCTTGAAATGCATTTATACTAATAACTTGTTTAATATAGTAGGGCTTCTTATGGCATAATGGTGGATAGACTATAGTCCTGAGTGACTTAGCATCTTGCATTTTTAATTACTCAAGGCTAAAATTTATGGCTGCAATGCTTCATTATTAGTACTTGAATATCTTGTCTCAAGCCTTTCCAGTTTTCTACTCTCATTTAATAATCATAAATACATTACTTAAAAAATGTGAAATCATAGTGGAAAGGTTTTCCGGATTGGGTGGTGGATTTTGACAGCTCATGCTGCATGTCAGGGCTTCACGTCATTTACCTGTGATTCAAATTACAAACCAGAAAGACTCCAAGAACCCAAGATTTTATCCTAAGTCTAATGAGCTCCAAACCAGTTAAGTATCTGTATGGAGATGAGTGAATTCTGAGCCTTAGGTAACACTTCTCCGCAGCTGTGATCCAGCTAGCAGTGTTCCTCATGGTGCCCGCCAGCATCCCAGGCAGTTGTCCTAGGCCTGCCAGAGAGGGTGGTCCATCCTATTGTCAGCAATGTCTCACTCTGCTGAGAGGATGGAGCGGAGACCTGGGCTGAGGCTCAGATATCCTATAGTCTGTGTTCAAATCTCATCCTGACGACTTTCTAGCTTTGCCTCTGTTTTCTCATCTAATGCAGGCCTACCAGAAAGACACCCTTTGCAGTTGGCTCTAAGAGCTAAGATGGAAAAGGATGCCTTGAACCCAGTCTAATTATTTAGTAAGAGTTAGGCAATGATGAAGGGTTTTCTGTTGCCTAGAGACACATCAAAGAAGATCATGTCCATGCAACAGTCCTTCTTGTTAAGGTCTACTCCTAGGCATGCCTACCATAGTCAGCACTTTTTTCTTCTTTTGATAAATTACATGAATTTTTGAAATGTTGTTACAGGTTCCTTTATGACCAGACTACTTTTTAACTTGTAGCCTGTAAAACCTTTTAAAAAAAAATCATGTTTGGCGTTCTAATCTACGTTCTTTCTCTATCTAGCATAATGAATGAAGCCAGGATACTGGCTCTTGGTAACTGAGGTTGGGATTTGGTGCACACTAGTTTTCTTTCCTGACTGTTGTTTGACTTGCCTGCACTCCCTATAATAAGTTTGCTCCAAAATAACACTGAAGCACTCCATCTCCATCCCTAGCCCTGGGCCACCTTACTTCATAATAGGGCCCTTGGAGTCTTGCAACTTGGAACATTCAATATCCACTTTAGGAATGGATGTGTACATGGTGTGTGTGTGTATGTGTGTGTGTGTGTGTGTGTGTGTGTGTGTGGGAGAGAGAGAGAGAGAGAGAGAGAGAGAGAGAGAGAGAGAGAGAGAGAGAGAGAGAATTGTTTTTCTCTCATGCAAAAATATAAGGACAAGTAAGTGTGCAAGCAGGGATACAGAAATCATACAGGCCTGGTTACAGTAGTGAGAACACCTGCATACAGATTGAGAGGGATTTAGGATGCCATTGGTAGGTTTCCTTTTCATCTCTGGAGACATACGTACATCACAATGCTCAAGGAAAAAAAGAGGCATTAGCAAAAGCATTACTTGCATTTATAATAAAAGCCTAGTACAGCCCTTGACGGGTAGATCGTGGGGTTTCCTGTCATTAAACCAGTATTAGCCATTACCTAGTATTCTGCACGGCGATGAACAGTAAAAGCCCATGGGAGGAAGATGCTTAGCAATAAGGACTCTGAATTCCATTCAACGACCCAATTAATGCTTAGAATGCTAATTTTGTCTAAAATTCAGGTGACTTAAGAGAAAGAGAAGGCAATGCTCATATCAACAGTTTGGCTGGGCATCCAGCCAGACATTCACACAGGACTAGACAGGCATTGCAGAGGCTGGAGGGGAGATCCAACATTGGCAGAACAAAGCAGTCCACAGGAAGCCTCTGCAAGACCTCAGGAGCAGACACCCCCCTCTTTGTCTGCAGGCTCGCTCTCTCTTCTACTCCCTGCCTCCCTTTATCTCCAATGCTTTCAAAGCCATGAATCACCAGGCCAGAAGGACTAGGTTCATTAAGGTAATTGGTCAGGGAAATATATGCATATAAATAAATATGCAAAGTGATAACCAAAGCTGAATTTGTTGTGGAAGAGTTGAAAGTCAAGAAATTCAGCACAAAGAGGCAAAAACTGAAGGAGAAAGAGATGGACCCTTGACCTGCATCAGTAAACAGAGTTGCCTGGTGAGCATCAACCCAGTCAGTGGTCAGGAAGGATAGCAGTGCCCTTGATGTCCGTGGCAAAGGCCCAAGGAAAGCACAACACACATCTGCAAAAAGCAATGGTTTATTCTGAGCTCATGGACAGGCGAGCACAGTCCAGATTATTCCCATTGCAAGTGAGGACCTCAGGGAATGGAGAGGGAGGCTGGGAGGGTCACTGATCTTGACTTTTTTGCTCAAGATTTAATTGAAACCTCATCTGCTATCTGCCAACTGAGCATCACATCCCAAGCATTAGAAATAATGGTGCTCTTTGCCTACTGGGACACACAAAGACATCCAAGCATAGTACACAAGGGTACATGGTCCAGGGGTAGAATGCTGTTGTCTCTGTGCTCACTAGCCTTGGACCTTCATCTTTCCAATAGGACAGTAAAAAGAAGGAATAATGATATACATTGTTGTAAGAATTAATGTAGAAAACACAAAAAGCTCTCCAAACAATGTTAAATAACAGCCATTGGAAGGTTTTTTTTTTTAATCATCATTATGATTACAAATTCTATGTTCCCTTGTGCAAACAGCCTCATACCCAAGAACGGATTATATTAGCTTTGTCTTGTTTATAAGATAAACACATATATCAGTGGATGGTAGAAGCAGATTTTGCTGGCTGTGCGTTCCCTGAGTATAAATTAGGAAGCACTGTTGACCTTCTACTCCAGTAAGACCAAGAGCACTGACAAAATACAGGGTCTGAGACCCTGATTGAGAAAGATCACTGGAACAGAGAATTCCTGGAAGTGGGTAAATCAATATCTGCAAAAATGAAGACACTATTGAATAAGAGACAGTTATGTTTAGGACCGTAATTCAAAGGGTTAAGAAAGTAGCTGTACTGGCTGGTTTTGTGTCAACTTGACACAGGCTGGAGTTGTCACAGAGAAAGGAGCTTCAGTTGAGGAAATGCCTCCATGAGATCAAACTGTAAGGCATCTTCTCAATTAGTGATCAAGGGGGAGGGCCTCTTGTAGGTGGTCCCATCCCTGGGCTTCTATAAGAAAGCCCATATACATACATATATGCATACACATAAGCACATAATGTTTCTTAGGCTAGCTTACAGTTTTTGTTATCCTCAAGTAATAAAATACTTAAAATCAATTGTATTAGTTTTTAATGCACTTAGGAATGCTAAGAGGAGGAATGGTGTAGATAATTTGATGCAGAACAAGTATAGAACTGATTTCTGTATGTGGTAATTCATAGAAGTTTGCTTTTGTCACATGGATTTTGATAACCTGCCATAAAACTTTTGTTTCATTCAAAGAGGAAAGACATAGCCAATACTATAAATTCACTTAGATATCTCTGCCTTACATATTTTGGTAGCAAATTAAATTTATCACTTCATTATCCCTTCCTGGCAGTTGGAACTTGTAGACTTTAATGGAAGGTGCTGGAGTAGTTAATAGAATCTTCTCGTCACAGTTGAAGGAAATGTAGAAGTGAAACTCAAAAAGATTTGATGGGATTTATGCTAAAAGACAATGCCACCTAAGAGCACAAACCGAGACTGAAGCCTGTACTTTATCAGGGGATAGAATTAATTATCCACCAGACATGTAACTCTTACTGAACTATAAATACAAATGCATCAGTCTTCACAAATGATTACTTAGCCAGGGCTGTCGCCTATGGAATGGAATTAATGAGGACACTTGCATAAATCCTGTATTGTTTTCACCCCTCAGGACTGAGTTGATATGTCTCTTCCCAATTGCTCCCAATCCCCCAGGTTGATATGGAAACTTGAGTTAGGTTTCTTTAATTCTGACAGCATAATAGCACTAGTGTTGAAAGAAGGTGTGCTCAAGGGGTTAAATGTACAAACATAATTAGGTTTGCATCTTGATTCGACAATGTGCTTAGTTAAACCTATTTAACCTCATTTTTCACCTTTGTAAAATGGGGATGTAGCTATAGCTATGTTTCATCTATATTTGAATATATGTGCATTCATACACAATTCTGGAAATCATAGAGAAGGTTTTTACCCAATTAATATTTGTTTCATAATTGACCATTTTGTATCATTGTAAGATTTATCTGGGTTCACTGCTCAGTCGTAATTGTCTTCTACACAGCACAACCCATAACAAATACTCAGGCGCTCTTGGATGGATAGACATCCATTTAAATCATTAAAATATCAACTCAAGGGTTCTGTGTAAAGCAGAGATAATGTAAAATTCTAATTAGTACCGAACTCAGATCTGTCACAAAAAGTCCATGAGTTCATAAAAGATGTGTGATACATATTTCTAGTTGTCATGTTCTGGGAGATGGATCTTAGACAGTAGAAAGTACAAAGGCAGAAACTTCAATATAAAAATATCTGAATCAAAATGCAGTTTTTGACTCTGCACATATTTGCTACACTGTACAAAATAGGCACAAGATGTACCCAGCGTGAATGGAAATTCAACTCCTGTTTAGCCTTTAGTTCTATAAATGTTATGATCCTGTTATGGGTTATTAAGAATGCTACTTCAAAACAAAATATTGATGAATAATGGTAAGGAATTAAAATTTGCAGTCATATCTCCCAGTGGTTTTATTTGTGTAAGAGTGGGGGTAGGGGGGACATAAGGGCCAAAGAGCCCAGCCCTGCATGTAACACACTATCAGCAATCAATTTAAGGTTGTGTTCTGGAAGTTTTGGCCTCAGGCAAGGCCAGCTTTTGTTAACAGAGGCTGCAGGCACTGGCTGATCCTACAAAGCAAAGCCAGTTAAGGTCTACCAAAGGACCTAATCAAATTCTCCTTCTTTAAGCAGCAGCTTCTCTTCTGAATCTAGATGCCTTGTCTGCTGCCCAACCCTCCTCCAGGGGCCAGATGTGTCCCAGCTTGGTTTCTAAGCCTGCCTGGCTTCCCCGATGTGAAAGGCCTCCAGTATTTCTGTTCCACACCCAGCTGCTGGCAATGGGGGCACAGGGAAATGTATTTGTTTATGCCCCCAGCAATCCATTTCTTGGCGCTGGTTCCCAGCTAAGATTTTTATCAGACACTAGTCACTGTTTTCTAGTGGTTAACTTCACAAGGGTTTTAGTTCCCAAAGGCTACCTGATTAAAAGTCATTTGGACATACAGACTGTCTTTTTTGGTAGTTCTTAAGATATATATTTGTTTATAAACATATATCACCCTCTGGTTTCAGAGTAAGTTGTTTTGCTTTTCTTTAAAAGTTAATATATATATATATATATATATATATATATATATATATATATATCTCATACACACACACACACACACACACACACACACACACATATATATATATATATATATATATATACATGCCTATGTATATAGTGAAATGTGCAGACTCCCACATATATAATTAGAGGAACTTACAGAAATATGTTTGTCTAGCCAGTTCTTACCACCAAGAGAATAAAAATATCACTCTAGAACATCCCTTTCTGCCTCCCTCTGGTCATTCTCCTATCCTTGTCATGATTTCAAATAGCATAGATCTTTTGCTCTTAAAATCCACATTAACTGAAATTGCTCATTGCATTCTTTTATATCTGGCTTCTTTATTTTAATGTTCTCATCTTTTTCTTTTCTGTTTCTCTTTTCTCTTTACTGTGGATACATGTACACACACATAGGACTATATAAACACAACCCTGCTAGTCTACTTGGTGTTGCTTGTATGTATATATTTTTAGGGATGACCATATAGTATTGGATAACTGATTAGGAGGCTCATCCCTGGAGCAGACCGGTTTTCTCTCTGTCTCAACAGTCATTAATCATCTGTTGCTCTTTAATTAAGGTTGGGGTTTTTTGTTGTTGTTATTTCTTCTACCGATGTTGGGACATCAACTAATGTCATTGTTCCAGTCTGGTTTAGGTAGCCATATTTTTGAGATTTTATAGTTATATTTCATGACTTGTATAAAATATACAATCTCTCAAAAATGACCTGGTCCTCTATTTTAAAACTCTGAATATTTACTTTTATTTTTCTTGAAAAAAAATACCTATAAATATAGAGTACAGTGTTGGGTATAAGAAAAAAAATGTTTAATGTGTTACTCTATGCATTGGTTAGTAAGCTATTACATTTTTTATTGCTCAGTATTCTTGCCAGCATTTACTATTGTCAACTTGTTAATTTGGTATTTCTAGTAAATGTGAAATTAAGATTTCTGCTGAACTTTCTAATGCCACCCCAGCATTTTTATCTCAGTTTTGGTAATCTGAGTTGTCAATTTCTACATGGTGATATCATTTACTCAAGAGGGCAATATTTTAATCCCAGGGCAGGCTACCAGACATACGGGAGTGTGTGAGAATGGCTGAGTGATGGAGCCTAAGCTGCTGAGAGAAAAAGTTCATTGACATAAACATTTCCTGGTCCACCATCTGCTAAGCTTCCTTTGGATTTTTAGAGGTGGGGTAGGAGGAGGACTGATCAGCAACAGCATTATATTATGGAGGGAGAGACATTTCAGCATCTTCATGAGTCAGTTCAATAGAGAGCTCTTCTGAGGTTGGTACCAGAGGGAAAACGAAAGAAAACCGGCACCATAGTAGCTACATAGGTCAGTTCTTTTCTCTATCGTCTGTCTTCCTCTTAATCAACCAATGTCTTCCTTACTGTGAAAGCTACTGAAATCAGTGAATGCATTCCTTTCAGGTCAGGAGATTCATTCTTGCCACTTATTAGGATCCAATGACTCTGTTATTAATTGATTCAAAGATGGGGGGAAAAAAAACCTTATATTCCATATGATTTAGGCTAACTAAAAAAAAAATAAATGTTAAACACAGTGCAAATCAGTGGAACTGTTCTCTCATACTGCATCTTACAGCAGCTGAATATTCTATATGGCATTTCACAGAGATATGATTTGATTTGAGAACATCTGCAGCAGTCTGGAACACATTTTTCCCCCGTGCTTGACTTTTAGCTCATTATAGCTCTCAGATGTTCTCACAGTAATCCTGTGACATATCGGAGTGTTTCTGAACAAACACCACGGAAGCCTGTGTCTTGAGTAGTGTCAATCTCGGTTGAAAATGTTTCAGCTTTCTTACCATCAACACTAGAAGAATTTAATTAACTCACTAAAACTTTCAAAATGATGGCTAATGCGCGGGAGAAATGAGAAATCGGAGGGAGGTGGGGGTTGGAGGCGGAGAGCAGATAAGCTTTAACCTCCCACAGGCTGATGCCTGCCACCCTCAGCCTGTGGCTCTGTGGGTCATGAGAATTCTTTCTGCAGCTCTGCACAGCCTCCTGAGGTCTGCCAGGAACCCTCTTGCTGGTGGCATTGCCCCCTTGGAGATGGAGAAGGTGGAGGTGGCAACTACTGCTGTTACATGCCCTGGGTCCCCACACGAGGTCAGCTTCCGGCCTCTAATAAGCTCTCCTCCAGCTGTTCTGGTGTTTTCAGTAGGTGGGACTGGGAGACCAAGGTCAGAAAAGAGCTGTCATCAGTGACATGGTTTTTGCCCACTGCTGCTATTACATTAAGAAAGCAGCTGGTGAGATAATGTATGCCAAAGCACTTTGGAAATTATGAAATGCTTATGTAAGTGTCGGGGATAATTGCTACGATTGTTTTATTCCTAGGATGTAGAAAGAGCAGTGACCTGGGCTACTGAGTGGCAAAGTCCGTGAGAAAGCTGAATAGATGGGTGTGTAGGGTTCACAAGGAGATCTATTGCTCAGAGGACAGATTTGGAAGCTAACAACATGAAAGGTAAAAGTTGGCTTCGTGGGTCAGATGAACACACGCAGTCATGTGCGGACCAGAGACAGGACACGGGGACAAAAGTGTTTAAGGGACAAGAAAAACGAATATTGATAGCTTAAGAATGTCAAACGAGTAACTTGAGAAATTTTCTCTAGGCTGAGTGTCATATTCATGCCTGTAATATAATTCAAGCTGAGGCAGAAGGCTTGCCACAAGTTTGAGACCAGCTTAAACTACAATGTGTGATAGTCCCCAAAATAAAACCAAAAAGTTTTCTGGGTACATACAAATACTGTTTGTCTCTTTTTTTTTGTGTTTTGTGCCTTAGACCAGAGCATTGATTCCACCCTTATTGTACACTTGAGCTTATTCGGGGAAACTTTTACTTCTGCTTTTTTATACGTATTTACAATAGTGGAACAAAACACACAGTCACAAGTAAGTTTTATTCTAATGTCCATACTCATATTTGATATTTTCAAAGGCATGGGGTGATATTAGTCATCCTTGGATATACTAAGTGCTTATACTGTTATGGAGAAGCCAGGAAGAATGGTTAAATACCAAAGAAACTTCAAATATGTGAGAATGGTTAGCTATAAAATATAGCATGTCACACACATCATGAGTACGCCAAAATGAGTACCCAGAGTCTACTGAACTGGTGTCTACTAAATAACTGAGAGCTTTGCCAAGCATGACTTTAGAAGTTTGCAGAGTGGGCTGACTGGACATCTAGTTTTGGTAGCTGAAGTTAGAAAAGCAAATGAGTTAAGAGAGGCAGTGAATAGTGCCTGTGTGTATTAGAACCTGACCTGGGAAGGGCAGAGAAATCGGACTATCTTCATTCTCTCAGCTGCCCTTTTAATATACACACTATTTCTCTGAGTTTCTTGATTCACAAATATGAGGTAAGTCAAATAATGCTGTTGTGTAGCATTTTTCTATAAATTGAAGCATTCCTTCCATGCAGGTGGAGGGGGTCAGCTGTGTCACACTCCAACTGCCATGTCTTCTCTGTCATCATGGTTTGTATCCTCACAAACTGTGAGCCAAAGTTATTTCATGTCAGTGATTTGACCACAATACGAAGCACCTAATCCAAGGATTGGACAGTAGCAATGTCTACCAAAACACCAAAGAATAGACACAGAGGCGTCCCAGGCTTATTGTATATCCTAGTGATGGAGATGGAGCACTGCAGGATTGGAATAATTTTTATCTGCCCAAAATGATTCGATTCCTTTGGTTGATTTCACTTTGGAACCCCATTAAATATGAGAAAACACTTGGTGACCACTGAGATTTGAAAGAGGCCCAGAATGAATGTCAGGAAACCAACAGAGGCACTCTGCAGCTCAGAAGAATGAGCAACAGTAGAAGACCTGAGAGAAGGGTATTATACTTTGAGATAAGATCATAAGCATGGAAGACATGGGGAGTGTTTTAAAGCATCAAAGGGTTGCATCTTTGTTAGTTGGTGGAATTCCAGGGCTGTGTGGTTACAAGGTGTGAGGGCTGGGAGCAAAGACGTGGGAGCAACTTGAGTTGGCTAGGGAACTTCACAAACAGTGCCTGAAGCTGCAAATCAAAGGAGACAGAGCAGCGTTAGTCACATTCTCTGTGTAGGCTGTAGTTCCACCATCTTAGACACACTTCCATGAGGTAGTCTATGACTGCAAAGCATAGCACTACTGAAATATCAGCATTTACTTCCAGGATTATGTGACATAAAGTCGGGTATTGGGGATTATATCACTAACTAGGTCAGTATAGAATTCAAAATAACAAGGTTCCCCAAGAGAAGCAAGACTATATCATTCAGATGATTAGACAAATTTATTTTGTCACATCTGAGATGCTAATCATGCCATTTAACATATCTCAGATTATCCTCCCTAAAAATCCCTAAAACTGCACAAACCTGTTTCATAGCATTTATGACATCTAATTTTGTTTGTTTTCTTTGAGTCATGGTCTCACACTAGTGTAGGCTACCTCTGAACTCAGGGCAATGCTCTTCCATACTTCCTGAGGGTTGTTCTTTCCGAGACAAGCCACCTCCACAGATTAGTCATGTCACTTTTCAATATCAAAACTAAGTGCAATTTTGTTTTGTCTTGTTGGACTTGTAAAATAAATAACAGTTTTATTTATCTTTCTAATACAGTAAATATAATTTTATTTTCAACTCTTAGGCTTAGATACATTGGCAGGAAGCTCAGTATAGTTGAAATCTCTGTTGAGTTTCACTTCTCAAGGAAGCTCATTTGACTCCAAAGATTCCCTGAAGATTATTCCTCAACCTCATATTCCATTTATACATGGCAACAGATAAGACAGAGGAAAATCATGTTTTTCTCAGGAAGATCCTCTCGACCACAGCTCAGAGTCACAAATATTGGGAATCACTTGCTAGCTAGAATATGAACTCAAACCTTAATTGACCTGCTCATAGGTATTGCAATAAAAGTGTCCCAATCTCTATAGCAAATAAGAAAAACCTCCTAGCTTTTTTTTTCATGGTACTTAAAAGTCATACCAGAATTAATGTAAGTTGTGCTGAAGATGAAAAGCATTTTGCACAAGTTCTAAGTATATAATTAATATTAATAAGGTACATTCTGATTAAAGTAGTTATATTAGATGAAGTATGAGAAATTACAGTTAACCACTTACTTTCATGGATGACAAAGGAAATAATTACACTGTGGTTGGTAATTAGATATCAATTTTAGATGGTAAGGAGAAATAAGGAATCACATTTTCTTATATGTGTATTGGACAAAGGAAAGGAGCTGTGGAGAAATGGGGGAGATACGGAGGAGGTTGTAAGCACAAAGCATCTTATTTCAGACACACAAACATGGACTGCAGAACGTGACTACAAACTGAAAACTCGATTGCTTCTGGAGTCTCTGGGCCAGCTGACCTAGTACTCTCCTCCCAATTGAGAGTGGAAAGTGGTGTTCTGCAAAATCTTATCCTATATCAAGTCCACACAAACACCAACAACAAATCACAGGATCACATACTTCTGCTGGGTTTGCCTATGTCTCACAGGGGTCTTGACCCAGGGCTCCTGGACACAGAACTACTAAGAGATCACAGCTCTTTGTGATTTGTGAAAGTAAGTAACCCCTGGTGTATGAGGAGAGGAGCAGGGAGAGTGATAGTACTGAGGACTCTGAGGATAAACAATGCAAAATGATCTTTTCCCACAAGTGAAGGACTTCTACCAGTGCCTCCGTGAAGTGTTAGATTTGTGTTAGATTCAGATAGTCCTACTTCTGATCTGCAACAGTGGTGTGCCTCTCCCTTCTGCTTAGTTTAGGAATGATGCTGAACATCTTGCTCAAACCCTTAGAAAGTGAGTGCTTGCAAAATATTGAAAAGCTTCTTTTTACAGAAGAGTATGCTTCAAGGAAGAAAAAAAAATATACTAGCCTTTGGCCAGATAAAATAAAATGTATTAAGAGTATGTTATAATAGGTTAAGAAAACATAAAAATAAGGTGGAAGTATTGTTTTAAAAACTACACAAATGATGAAATAAATTATTAATGTATCTCTCAAATACTTCTACTTTTTTCTAATGTTATCTATCTCTTTTAAATAAGGTCATATCCAACATTACTCTGAAATAAGATAATCAATCAATGTATCATTCTACTATATATTGTATATTATTGTATTAATTGCCTCCTCTATGCTAGACACGCATGATACATAATTTCTGTTTTTAATAAAGTGCCTCTGAAAGAAGTAACACTACCTTATTTTGCCTTTGTTCAAGTGGGAGACTAAAGATTCATGTTACTGACCCAAGCTCACAGAATTTTAGACTTGAATTTAAACCTTTCAGGCCCCAAATATCTCTGCTGTGTTGCTCTTAACACTACACACCACTAATTATTGAATATTAGTAAGATGACCAGAAACTCAGAATTACAAATGAGGCTGTAAAACTTTATTCGATAACATTTTTCCTTTTAAATAGGAATACTTATCATTTATAAATTGTTATAGGACCACAGACATTCTCACACATTACCATAGATATTTCTCAACCCATAGGATATTGTTATATTGGTAGATGAAGGTTCCTAATATCTGTGCTGTGCATTCTAACCTGGTAATTGTGGGATTTAGGGACTTTCTCTTTGAGACTGGTGCTTTTTTAAAATTTCCTTGTCCCATGACTCAAGCCAACAGCAAACTATGATTTAATCTCATGAAATTTCTCTATAACCTGACAAAATCAGTCCTACTATAATGTATTTATTTCAATCATAGCCTAAGTAA